>MJUU01008677.1:46525-56843 GCA_002080025.1 Modiolus philippinarum | reverse complement strand
ATATTTTCAAGCAGCCATGCTAACAAACCAGATGTAATTATATTAATCTCCAGAAAAAGTGTACGTCTTGCCGTCTCAAAAAAAAATGGATGCCGATCCACGTGGGATGTTGGTTTTATAGCACGACTAAGGTCATTGTTACGGGTCATGATTTGCCTTGCCGAATACCTCAAATTATTATGCAATATGATACCCTTGTAGAACGAAGGGGAATGTTTAAGAATGAACACCAACACGTTTATTTCAATTCACGATTTACAGGCATCGATTGTTCAAAAAGTAAAATATACTTTCTGCAAACTTTCTACATAAGAATACGAACACCATTTAGGGAACGAACTATTGATTTTTATCCGGCTGAGGGATCAGAAAATTATCAGGAAAGGGAAAGCCTAAAAAATAACCAGGAAGACTTATATGAAGTCAAATCTTATCGACGGACAAAAAAAGGGAATGCTCAATTTTAATGAGGAAAAAATATTCATCTCATTAATGTAAATTGAAATGTAAGCTTTTGTCATCGATCTGTACTTTTTCACGAGGTCCATGGTCTTTACTTATAGTTACGTGCATAAAAGTCTGATTGGCGTGGTGCTTCCAAATAAGCCACTGTATTTCATGTTTGTAATATACACAGGTGCGGATCCAGGCAATTTAAAAGGGGGTTCGAATAGAAATAAAAAGGAAGTTTCGCCAAGCGGAGCGAGAAGCGATTTTTTTCGTTGATAATTCTTAGTAAAATGTCAGGATATTTGTTTAAAAATACATGATTGTCCAATGGAGGGAGGGTTCCAACTCCTAGAACTCAACCCCACCCCCTTTGGATCCGTCAATGAAACAATTGCAAATACAAGTTTGAAAAAACCAAAATACACAACACAAAATAACCACATCAGTCATATACTTAGAATTGTGCATTAATACTGTCCCCTTTTTGTTTGTTTTGCATTGTGTTCTGTGTTGTTTTCCCTTTTTATACTTTTTTTTATTTGTTTTGTTTTTTTTTCACTTTTTTTGTTTTTCAGTTTTTTTATTATTTGTTTTAGATTAGTTTTTATTTTTGCAAACTTTTTATGGCAATACTATTTTGGATTCATTTCAGAAAGAATTAGATATCTATTGCATTGTATTGTCGAGAATAATTGACCGGGCCTTTTTTTTAACTTAGCATACCCCATTTATATTGTCTGGATATGCGCCTGTGTTTCTTAAAGACCAAACAGCCTATTGTTTGTACGCATATAACAGCGCATTTACATTGTTTCCTAAAACGTCTGTGACGTCTTGTAGAAAATCTGCGAAACGGCGTTTTACTTTCGCGAAATTTTTTAGAAAATAAAATGGCTTCCTGCTTGAATGGGTGGTTTATTAAAAATCGCGAAACATATGTGACGGGAAAGGGGGGAGGGGAAGTGTCAAACGGCATTTGGTATGTTTAAAATTAATTCGGGCAGGAAACAGACAGATACGCTTTCAAAAACGATTTGGGTGGNAAAAGAAAACAGATAATTTTTGAACCTGCACTGCTGACACATTAACTTCGCAACGGATGCAGTACATGTACAGTCGGTTCTGAATATAAAAGCACTAGATATATAGACAATAGCACCGTTTCAATAAATCTGTCCTATCCTTGGAGTTTGTGAACAACTTCAATATGAAATAAAACACAGTGACATTGGATATAAAAGCAAACAGACTAAATTATATACAATCAAGGCACAATGTAGTATTTTCCGTTGTCATCTACTTAATACAAAGACACCGTCAGTCATAGCAAAATCTTGAGTTAGTCAAATCACATCCTGTTAGTGAGGCCAGGTTTGGACGCATTTATTACGACGGTCAAGCGAGTGTCACAAGTTTCATTTCAATGAGATCAAATTTTCAATGTTTTCATACCGCCATTATTCAATATCACAAACACATAGGTAACAAAAAAAAATCTTGTGTTTTAATATTTCTAAGAAATGGAAAATCTCTTCAGTTATTAAGTTAAACGCTTTTCTTCGAGTTCAACATTTCCATATAGGCACGGACCATTTGATTTCAGAGGGCCAGATAATTTTTTTTCACGTTAACACTATGCTGGAAAATTTTCTTGGGCCAGGATTTTTTTGCTAATGGACAGTATCAGGGCCAGATTATTTTTTTCAACCCAGATGCTGGTCAGCGAATTTTTTTAAGCAAAAATCAGGGCCAGAAATTTTTTTCTAAAAAATACCAGACCCACCCCCCTCCCCCTGAAAATCAAATTGTCCGTGCCTTAGAAACATTTACTCATGTTCAGCAGAGCCAACATCAGCGTTCGAACCATTAATCATCCCTATTTCAAACACCGATAGCACAGCACAGAAAGATACCTGGGCTTTGAAAATTGGATGGATATTTTGAAAATTGATTTCATGATTTGTATGTATTATTAATTTTCAAGTGAAGTATCCTGAGCGGGTCATATTCGTTGTGTTCAATCATCGTTTACATAAATCGCGAACGATTTCGATGTGTAAAAGCTTAAAGCATAAATATCTTATGCTTTCAATGAAATGATTACAAAGCTTAAACATCTTTCCATCTTGATAATGAAACAGCAAAGAATGGTACGAGCTATTAACAAGACTATCAGAAAATAAAAGACCTTGCATTTTCACATGGTGACTTTGAAAAACAATTTGCCTTTTCAGTACAGCTCCGTCTCCTCCGTGTCACTTAAGTATCCTCAGTACAAATAAAACAAAAATTTGTTGTTGTTGTCTACTAAATACTTTATACAAAAAACCATACCACATTGTCTCTAAAAACAGCTAAAATTAAAACGTTTTGTCTCCAGTGCTACAGCAAGGACTTATATTACAGCTAAAGTAAAAAATGTGTTGTCTTTCCAGTAAATCTTACACTGTCTTACAACATATATTAAGTGAAAACACAAAATATATCGATGATACAAAACTAACGGTAAACCGTAAACGTTCTTACAGCTAGGATCGATTCATTAAAAATATTTGTTCAAGACAGCACATATAAACCATGCTGAAATGCAAACTTTCCGTCAAAGTCTTATAATTGAACAGTAAAACACTTTTTACACTTTGATGGAACATATTTATTGATTTTAAATCTTTATTAAGTACGCACAACGATTTTTGCCGCAGCTTAAATCGCTGTAGCTATTTTGTTTTAAATAAGACCATAATAATTTAAAAGCATATATGCATCATTTTCTAATTTTTTGCCGCTAATTTTGGCGTATTTACCGAAATAATCAGAGTTCAAATAAAAATATTTACCAAAGACTTTAATGTTAATTTCAGTCAAATTTTAAAGAAATTCGACGTGGGAGTGATTGATGAATGATTTACGCAAATCAACGAACCAATGAAAAGACACAAAAATCCATTGCCGATGGATTACTTATTTGCATATATGGTGCTTGTTTGTTGTTTATTCAGATGGGCAAAAAAATTGGCTTTATGCCATGTCATCCTTTAACATTTACTTAAAAAGATATTTGGAGAAAAGTCGCGGCAAATTTCGTTGCGGCTACTTTTTTTTTAGGATGTAACATATCACAGACTGTCATTATATTCGGTGCTATTGACGCCTATAGAAAAATGTTCGCTTCATTCAACTGTCCAGATGAACTTTTTTGCGGGAAATCTTTACTATGACGTCAGAGAGGCGGACAACGTAATTCTGGCAAACAAACGATAAAAAGGAGACAAAAATGCTAATAACCTTTTTATGAGTTCGGTGACATATGGTTTTTTCATATCAATGTAAAGAGTATGGTTATATTTAGTTATGAACTGATTATCGTTGGAAAATCAACGGTCAATTTTTTGTTATACGGATAATTTTATTTTGATCTTACAAATAATTTTTGGCGGGAATCAGAAAATTGTTATTTCTTATCACCCCACAGTCATACAAATAATAGTTTTTAATTTTAGTTGGATCTATATTTATACCAGAAAAGGAATTTTGATTCTAAGTTTCAAAATAAAGAAATAGCATTCATTTAAAGAAAGTGTGAACGAAAACGATAATTCTGGAAACAATGCTAACTTCGAGTTACCATAGCGACAAAATTAAGTCGGTGACCCCCCATTTTTTTCGCCGAAAATTTTCTTTCAAGTCACAAACTATTTTGTCACAAAATTTGAGAAAAAAATCAACGGTAGAACTGAAAAGGCAGTTTGGTCTTGAAAAAAAAAACAAATTGTGATATATTTTTTTTTTTTCAGAAAAAGGACCCGCCTGTAACTTCCAAGTCTCTTTTAAGACCATTACAGTACTTTTTAATCGTTGCTTCGTTTTTTTTTTCTAAATTGTCGTAAAATACGGTTCAACTTTTGATTGATAATTTTAATACGTAAAAAATATAAAATGCACAATGATAGAATGTTTGTAGTATAATTTTACAAAAATTACAAAAATAATGATGGCCCCTGAACGATCATTATGCCATGGTTACAAATCCCTTTATGTAAGTCACCCGAGAGGTAATAAGCTAATCGCATATTGAGTACAGGGTTTGTTTTACAGTATACTCGCGTATTAAGTGTTATCTTATTTGATAAAAATAACCATACCTTTACAAATAGATTTTTTTCTTAGTAGAATGACTACCTGCTCCATTTTCAATGATGCTTTCCGTACTTACATTTGTATATGTATACATTTATATGTATTATCATAAATTTATGTTCTTATAGTTTTCTCAGATCAAAAGAAAAATTACAATGATACTAAAACAGTATTGAATCAGGGGCAATTCTGGTATGATATCGTCCAAAATCAATCAATGAGGTATTTTTTGGTTTTACTTTCTTCTCGTGAAACGAATGGTTTCTTTGGGTTTTTTACTGTTATATTCATATTTCGATTCTGAATTCGCTACACAATGTACACAATGTAAGCAATATAATTCAGTTTTCTTAATACATATTAGAACAGCCATGGTACTCTGGCTAATGCACGTGCATCGTGTGGTCATCACTTGATCTTTACTCTTGAAGTTTTGGAAGCAATCAATAGTATTTGTAGTCGTGACGTGAAAATGAAAATCGTTGATGCGCATTCTGGAGTGCGCAATCGTCCAAAGTAAATACTGATTCCGGACCCGTTTTAGGAACTTTTTTGACGCACCTCATCGGAAACCACTGAACTGATTTTGCTGAATTTTATAGGTTTATTAGCAACTATATATATTTGATCATATCATTTCATCATTTGACAAATTTTAGGGGAGCTGAGTTATATTGGACAGTTTAGGCAGGATTTTTTTACATACTTCTATTGTCATTCCTAAAGAACATTCATTTGCATTTTATACAATAGTATCTCTAAAATTCCATTTACCTTGTAACACATTGCACTCCCACTTTACTGCAGCGGTGGGGGACACATAGCAATCTTGTTTTAATTTATGTAGGGCTTGCTCACAATTTTTTTGTGCATATCTTTGTACATTTTTACCAATAACTATTTTAGCCATTCTTGTCACTCATTTTGAATTCGAATACTAATTATTTTTATTTATGTAGGGCTTGTTCACAAATATTTTGGGGAGATCATTTGATTCTACTTATAACAAATTACTTTTGTGTTAATATTTTAACACTCATAAAATATTTCCAGACTCAATTTATGGTTCTGCTCCTGCTTTTATCTTTTAATGAAGACACTTTGACAGTTTTATTTATGTACGTTAGTTTTGGATTTTGAAAACCCTATAATGTACAACTCCACTGCAAGTAACTCGCATTATTTATCATGCATATCATTTTGAGAATTTGCTGGATTCCCTAATTTGTTTGTTTGTTCTTTACGTATGTTGACTTCATTTCACTTCTTTAAGCTCAAGGTTTTGTTTGCTTGTTTGTTTGATTGTTTTTGTTTTTTGGTTTGTTTTGTTTTTATGTTTTTTTTTGTTTTTGTTTGTTCTTTGTTTGTTTGTTTGTTTGTTTTTGTTATAATATTTTTTTGTTGTTTGTTTTTCTTTCTTTTGCTTATCTTTAATTTCTTGAACTTGAAAACCTCGTGTTCATGCGTGTTTTACAGAAATTTATAACTGTTCTGTGTTCCAAATTGATTTCCTATTTTTTTTTTCTTTAGGTTCATCGATTATTTTCTAGTCTAGATGTCTTAGGTTCCGGTTCAATCAAAGTGCATGTATCTTTCAAACCAGCCTTTGTGTTATCTGTTGTACAATTATCCAATTGTCTCTCGTCATATTCTTCTGTACATTCAATCAAACGACATGGTTTCATACCTACTCAAATTAAGTCAAGGAAATTAAACATTCTTCATTTGAACTTGATCATATGGACCGTTTCTTCTATTTTGCTCAACCGCTTTTATATATCTCAATGTTATATGATTTTTCAACCTTTTTTCGAGGTCATCAATTTTCAAGTTCAGGGTTTTTATTTGTTGGAGACAATTGGGATATTGTACATATTTAGATTGTTCTCTATCAGTTTTTAAATACCTTTGAATTTGTTTCGAATCTATCTGAAGATACAGAGTTTTCGAATTGGCCATATGCAAAAAGTGAATTTACAGTAAGTTCGATATTTAATTATTTAAATTTCTATACAGTGTGTTGCCTGTAATATATCAGAATCGGGAAGATGTTTTAAACGTTCACTAAGTTTATCTTTTTGACTTTCACTGTAAATTTCTTTACGCACTGCTTGTTCAATAAGATTTCCTTGATGTATTTTTCCCCCATTATTTGTTCTGCTCGATAGTCATTGTATTTTTTTTTTTTACAACAAACAATGACCAACTTAGTTAACCATCTTGGCCTCTTTTTTGACTATTCCATTGGTTCGTTTACATATTACATTCAGTGCACATCAGTCTGAAGCCATGTTATTTACCTTTAGACCCGTGCAAAAGAATAAAGTCATTTCGTGTAGTTATAATTACAATTTTTGACCAATATACCTTATTTGAGCTGGAAATATCCTCTCATTGTAAATATATGCAAATCGCAGTAAAACTGTCAACAATTTCGAAACGGGTAAACATTTTTCGGAAATCAATGAGGCTCGTGATTTCTGGATAACTGGTTTTAATGCATGTTTCTTAATACTTTCCACCATCAATCTTCGTCAGTTCACTTTATTGGTGATTCAGATTGAAAAATTATGATTCTAATCAGAAGTTAATTGGCCGAAGAAACCTCACAATCTTCTGTTATATTAAATGAATTCGACTTAATTGATGTTAGTTTAAGACTCAGTATACAAAAAAGTCTGCTGAAAGTTTACTCTTTTTAGCAGACTTTTTTGTAAACTGAGTCTTAAACTAATATCAATTAAATCAAATTCATTTAATATAACAGAAGATATATATATATATATATATATATATATATATAAANAAAATAACAGTTGATATTTCGAGACCTGCCCGGCTCTTCTTCAAAACACAATAAAAATGTATAAAATCCAATCAAACAAACCTATTTACAAAGACTAAACTACTCATGTTTATACAAAGTGTCGAGAGCTACATGTTGGATGCTGTTGTTTACACATGAGAAGGGAAAAACATTTTGTCGGTATGCGTACATCGATTCTAAACGCCCAACGAGCAAAACTTCAGCCATGTCAGGGCGAGAACAAGGTAATCAGTTCAAAAAAGAAAGAAAAAAATGGGTAGTGGCGGGATTTTTAGCAAAACTATATTTTAAATTTTTATATTTAAACTGGATTTCAGTTCTTCTATCCAGAACTTTTCTTTAGCCTGCCTCTATGTGTCTGTCCACGTGTAGTCAGCTTCAATTTTAAAACGATCATATCCATTTTCATGCAAAATTAGAAATAAATCATGTCCATTCGTTTCTTTATTGTCAATTCAGTATGGGATTTCGTTGCTGATGCATATTTTTCTTCGCCAAAACAAATCAAGCTCATGCTAAAATGGCTAAAACGCATTGACAAATAAATTTGTATTTAAATATAGAATATTTGCAATGCGTAGCAGAGATCACCTTTTCTAGATAATACCTACGAGGTTCATGTGAACATGTTAATGATGTTATTCTAGTAGTACAATGTAGGATTCCCAATGTTTAACTGTCCAAATTTTAGTTGATACGCAAAGCATAGCACTCGGTAATTTTCGTTTTTGGTACACAACGTGAAATAAAATTATTCGTTCTTCACAAGCCCAAGTCCAGTCAAATTACGTGAATCCATTGGCGTTTTTCAATACATTGCATGCGTTTTGAATTTCAAAGCACATGTATTTATTTTCATATCCATATCATTACAGATGATATTATAGGGTTATGCTTCAACTGTAACGGTCTTACCCAGTTTTATGTCAGTATATATCAAAACTCATTTATTGATAAAATGAAGCTAACTTTTAAATTAAATAAAAAATTTCGCAATTTCGGGAGCTTGCCTTTGACCCATTTAAAACAAAATGGTACCACAGCAAAAACAACATCATCATTTCGATGCACCATGGCCTCATTTTTTAAACATGTATAACTCAGGTGCGTATTATTCCGTTAAGACAAAATCGGAAAAATAGTCTCTTGTACACCTACTGAAGGTGTTGTTTACACCAGTAATTTTCTTGGGAAAACAGTCACGAAAACAGTCCTTAGTTATCTTGAATTCATAGAATCCTGACTGTTCTGACCTGTCAAAGAGCCCTGTTATTTCTAACCTGTCATAGAGTCCTAACTGCTCTAACCAGTAATAGAGCCTTGGCCTCTCTAACCTTTCATAGAATCCTGATCTGACGAGCTGTCCGAAAAGATAAAATTAATTGAGCAAGAATGTAAAAATTAACAATACAAGAATGTAAATACTTTAAATTTGATAACATAAAAGCAGTCAGGGATCTATGACAGGTCAGTGCAGTCATGATTCCATGACAGGTTACAGCGGTCAGAGCTCTATGATCAGAACAGGTAAAATTTAAGAGCAGTCAGGGATTAACGACAAGAACAGGTCAGTGCACTCAGGGCTCTAGAACGGTTCTAAAGTTACTTTTTATGACTGGTTCATGTCAAGTTGGCAAAAGGTGATGCCTGCACCCTACTGGATATTTATGTATAATTTACTGCAAATGTAATAAAAATAAAGACCATAACAGTTCCATTTACAATAATATCACAGATACATTTTGTTTTCCTACATCGCTGTAAGAACATTTAGTTTTTACTTTCTGTAGATTTGCATTCCTTTCAAAGAACTAAGCCTCCAAGTGAAAAGCTCAAAACTGCTCCAATAAGTCCTAGAAAAACGGAGTAAGGTAAGAATATATTGTATGATGGGTCTTGTAGTTTGCTTTGTATATCCATCTGAAATCGTCTTAGTTCCATTGCAGGCTCATATAACCAGCATGCACCTACAACATAATTATCAAAAATAATGCCGCACTGAGATGAATAACATGATGATCATACGACTTGACTCAAATCGTAGTTATTTAGTCTCTCATCTGAGACTGAATCAAAGCAAGAAAGGAAATGATGAAAAGTTCATTGATAGAATACAAACACAAAGCTTCCTTATTTTCTTTCATTACAATGTTTTCTTTTTTTTTCCTTTTTTTTTTATAATTTATACTGAATATTTAATTGTTCGGATATTACAGTTATTCATGGTCGTATAGATTAAAATTGTTACACTATTTCCTTACCTTTTCTATAATAGAATATTAAGACTGGTTACTGTTAATCATATAAGTATGAATGAGATGTGTTAGCTGCTTGCATATTTATCAAATAGTTAATAGCAGTGAGGGACATGTGATATCTTGTAGACCATAAACTGCAATTTGGCACGAATTGCCATTTACTATTTGCCATATTATACTTTAACAAAAGAAATGTATTCCAATTTCATTCCATATTTCACTCCAAAAATTTCAGGGTTAATTCTTTGATAATTTATTCAAATTCATCAAATAATGTCTGAAAGGCTGAACACATAATTTTTCTTAATTAGAGTCCAAACATTAACACTATAATGTTATCTGGCCCATTCCAAAGTAGAACAATAGTTGTGATATCACAATTATATAATATTCACTCATGTAGAGATATTAATAAAGATATGTAGACTGCCAAAGGGATAGCGATATGTTTTGAAACATGAATAGTGCCCGAGTCGAAGGCGGGGGAATTATCAATGTGTTTGTCCATATCGCTGTTCCAAGTTCACAAATAGAGAGATATGTAGTAAATGTAGTCTATATCGTGATAATTATACATAAAAGTAACTATTGTGTTTGTTCAATTGAAGAACATTTGCATTTATTTTGTAAACCCTGAACTGTAATC
>MJUU01008677.1:31274-46438 GCA_002080025.1 Modiolus philippinarum | reverse complement strand
AAAAAAATAATTGTAGTGATGTACAACCAAACAAAAGCAAAAATTCATAATTGTATTGTGAAAACAATTAAAACCTATGTTATATATATAGCACCGCTCTTACGAATTAAAATATTAATTGCACGAAAACCGCGTAGCGGTTTGAGTGCAATAAATATTTTAATGAGTAAGGCGGTGCTATATATGATTTGTAATATGACCAATGAAAAACGTTTTACCAAGAGTGCGTTAAATATGCTAATAATCTTTAGCATGAATGACAGGTAACAATCAATACAGCCCTAAATGTACAATTAGCACGTGATTTAAAACGAGTACACATTTCAAGAGGCACTGTTGCGTTGCAAATTGTAAGGTAATTAGGTGTTTTAATTTTGGTTGTTTTTTTATCACACACTTACGTACCTTGTTTGAAGAAATATATTGCATCTGTTTTTTTTCACCCGCTCAATTTAATAATAATCTCAAAATTCAAAATCAAGCAACTATTTATTTGAAAAAAAAATCATAGTCTATATCGTGATAATTATACATAAAAGTAACTATTGTGTTTGTTCAATTGAAGAACATTTGCATTTATTTTGTAAACCCTGAACTGTAATCAATATCTGTTGCATGAAAATCAGTGACTAAAAGGTTTCAGTTTTGGATATTTCGATCAAAATATAATTAAAAGTTCATTTAAGAATTAAGTTATTTAAAAAAAATAATTGTAGTGATGTACAACCAAACAAAAGCAAAAATTCATAATTGTATTGTGAAAACAATTAAAACCTATGTTATATATATAGCACCGCTCTTACGAATTAAAATATTAATTGCACTCAAACCGCGTAGCGGTTTGAGTGAAATAAATATTTTAATGAGTAAGGCGGTGCTATATATGATTTGTAATATGACCAATGAAAAACGTTTTACCAAGAGTGCGTTAAATATGCTAATAATCTTTAGCATGAATGACAGGTAACAATCAATACAGCCCAAAATATACAATTAGCACGTGATTTAAAACGAGTACACATTTCAAGAGGCACTGTTGCGTTGCAAATTGTAAGGTAATTAGGTGTTTTAATTTTGGTTGTTTTTTTATCACACACTTACGTACCTTGTTTGAAGAAATATATTGCATCTGTTTTTTTTCACCCGCTCAATTTAATAATAATCTCAAAATTCAAAATCAAGCAACTATTTATTTGAAAAAAAAATCATAGTACCCCCTCCCCCCAAAGAAAAGCAAATGTTGCTTTCACTCATTTATACATAATAAGTATTTTGTGGATACAACATTAAACTTTCTGTACTGTAAACGGTACACAACAATAAGGGGACAACCCTCTGATTTTCGGGGTTTGATTTTAAACCAAAAAAAAAATGTTGCAAAACAAATACATGATTTTGATGTGGCATTTTTGCGAAAATAATTGTTTGAGATGGACATGAAAATTAATAATTTTTCTAGGTAAAATTGCCCCCCCCCCTTGAGAAATCAAGTGGTCGTCCCCTCATCTTTACATAATTCGTACTTAGTTTCTGCATTTTAATGAGCAGTTACATCGGTCATACATCGGTCAATAAAGTCCGTTACCTCTGCCATGCTGGCGGCCTTTTTCCTATTTGCTAGGACCGTGGGCACAGGAACCTGGGACTTCTGTCCTTACTGAGTTATAAGGGTTCTTTTTAGAAAAGACATTCGCAATGTGTGTTGTATCTTCAGACCATATCCGTTCTTCGACAATAAAATACTAGTAACAGGAATTGCTCCTGTAAATAACTTAATTTGAATGGCAATTCGCTGTTTGGGAGGGGCACAGGTTGGAACAGAAGAAGAATAAACTTGAAAATTTTGACAAATCTTGAATAAAAGACATGTATAAAAAGGAACATATAAAAATTATCTTTCTGACAAGAAAGGCCCAAGTAAAATTTCCATGCCATAGGCACTACAATAATAAAGACAGTTATTTACCAACATTAGCTGTTTACAATAATAAAAGAAACCAGATGAATGTCATTGACTTTGGAATTTTCTGAGGGAGGAGTCAAGCAATGCAATGAATTAAGCCCCTCCTATCCTATTGTATTTGTATTGTGTACAGGCACTGAACTTTTCTACAGTGCAATAACTTCCAAATAGTGAAATTAATGCATTCTACACTGAATATCGGCCGTTAGAGCATTGAATTTTAAAAATCATATTACAACTTTAAATATTTGAAAATTTGGACCGGTCAGTATTGTGATATTGACTGATAACATAAATACCATAGATTAATGAATACTACTTGACCACCTCTTTACCAATTTGAAAAAGTAATTTCAAGCTGATTTGATATAAGGGTATTACATGAATATTGGAAGTATTGTCCCGAGTAGAATTATATATTGCACGAGCTTGTGAGTACAATATATAGTCTACAAGGGATAATACTCCCCAATATTAATGGAATAACCTTTGAATGTATAGCCAGGCATGGATTTCTTCAAAAATGGTTACTTTTGTTGTCAATGACGTCATGAGAATTAAGTCATATCGCACTAGTGCAATATGGAAATTTATTGCAGGCTTACTTTTGGTTGCTTTCTTAGGAAAATACTATGTTACTATACAATGATATATTATATGAACCGGGCTGTAGCAGAAAGTTCCTGTTATCATGATTTCTTGAATTTCTCCTTTTAGGATATCCTTTACCAGAGCTTGGGATATGGCATCTTTAAAGTAATAGAAATTAACAAAATGGAGGTCTGAAATGTAAATTTAAACCATAAAGTGCAAGGTATTTTTGGCCGACTTTTATAATTAATCGGTATTAATATCAGTGTTAATTTGAGTCTAAATTAACGAGATTGTCATTGAATACGAAATAAATATGATTAATTTCCGGAAAATACCAATTTGAACGAAAATACGAATACAAAATTACAAATGCTCCAAAAATAAATAAAAGTGACAACGAAAGTCCGAATCGATTAAAGGGAGAGACCAGTAAGGATAATCCGTATAACATACGACAGAATCATCTTAAAAAAACAATCTAACACAGAACATTTTCGGCAAACCGTCATATTCCCGACTTGGAACGGGCATTTTATAAATAAAATGGTGGGTTAAGCCAGGTTTAATGATGCATCAACCTCCCGCTTATATGACAACTAACTATAGCTTCTGTGTGCCCAGATTGTGTTAAATGTCAAAGCCATAATATTGTCAAAACACACATGTAAAATGTTTTTGTCAAGTCAAGTCAAGTAAAATTTATTTAAAGTCGGTAAAAATATAACATATAACATAAGCTCTAAAGAGCTTTTAAAACCGACATATACATACATAAGACACAATACACAAATATTAAGCCATATACAAACATGCAAGCAGTAATGTTACTATACAAGTAAAAGCTTTATAACATCACAAACACTAAAAGCAAGCAAGCACAAAAAGCTGTTATTTAAAGCACTATATATAAAGCACTATAGTATTATTTATAAGATAAATAGTTAAAAGTACTTCAAGAAAAGATAAAAATTTAAAAACTTTGGGGAAAATTAAAATTTAGAAAATTATCATTTATCATTCAGGCCTTATACAGATCTAGATGAACATCAAACAAATTTCTGAAAGCAAGATTTTAAGCGATGCCTCACATACAAATGCAAACAGAAAGCAACGAGTACATATGAAAAGAAAACAGAATACTGCCGGAAAAGCTGCATATCATAAATCCTTCTTCTTATTTATTTACAAAAAGAATATGAACAACCCTGCCCTCCTCATCTGTTTATACGACTTTTAAATTGGTTTAATGTCATATCTTCCCTTGAATTCCCAGGTAATTCATTCCACATCTTAGCAGCAGCATACCTTACAGAGTTTAAACCATACCTGGTTTTATTCACATGGGGTAGATCAACAGTGTTTCTATATTTAAAAGAATAAGAATTTTGTTTAACCTTGATTAAATAATGTAAGTAAATATGTGTTTGTTTGTTTAGAATTTTAAACACTTCAATAGCTAAAAATCGCAATCTACGAATTTTCAAAGACGGTAGTTTAGACCTGTCGAGAAGCTCTTCATATGAACAATTATCATCATCGTAGATGAATTTCAATGCCCTTTCTGCTCTATTTTTTTTTTTGCATTTATTTCTCCACAAAAATGCCATACCAAAGGACAATAATTGAAATTTGATAGTATGAAAGAGTAATATACAGTTATTTACCCAGTCTACTAAGATGTCTACCAATTCTTATCAAGACATTAAGCTGTTGTGTTGCCTTTTTACAAATATTAGATATATGAGAATTAAAATTTAAAAGAAAATCAAAAGTTACCCCTAAAAGTTTCACTTCATCTTCACATTCGATTTTATTACCTTCCAAATTAAAGATTATATTCTTATCGTGAGTTTTTTTCCCCAATGGCTACTGCCTGCATGGACTTTGTCTGGGTTTGCTTGCATATGATTATCAGCAAACCAAATAATAAGAACTGAGCTCTCTTGCTCTAAAGAATACGTACTTATGACATCATCTATTTTATTGCTACCATATGAAAGAGTATTGTCGTCAGCATAGTTATATAAATTACTTTTAGATATAAAATCAAAAATATCATTAATAAAAATATTGAACAATACGGCCCAAAATAGAGCCTTGTGGTACTCCTTTATGAATATTAAGAAATGAACTATTTACTGAACCAATTTTAACACATTGTTTACGATTATTAAGATAACTTTTTAATAATACCAGAGCTTCATCTGATAAACCATAATATTTTTATTTTAATAATAACAAATCATGGGGTAAACAGTCAAATGCTTTTGACAAATCCATCAATATGGCAATATATTCATTATTATCTAAAGATGTTTTCCAATCTTCTATAATTTTTAGTAGTGCATCTTGGCAACTATATCCAGCTCTAAATGCTGACAGAGAAGTATGAAAACGACTTTCAAAAAATTCAACTACTTGAATATCAATAGCTCTCTAAAAACATTTAGAAATAGCTCGTAATACACTAACAGGTCTATAATTACCTGCACATTCATAGTACTGTTCTTTTTGTGAATTGGTACAACTTGAGTTTTTTTAAGAGTATCAGGAAAAACAGATGTCTCAAAAGACATGTTAATCAATTGAGTAATAGGTTTCTTAACTACAGATTTTGATAATTTTAAAATTTTTGGTGATATTTCATCAAAACCAGTTGCCTTTTTACACTTAATTTATTAATTTGTTTTTCTACAAAATTCTCAGACACAGGTTTAAATTGTAAAATGTCTTGATCCTCATTCTTGCAGTTCTCTCTAACTTTCATGATACTAGGATGATTATCATCAATTTGAATAGAATCTTTGCCTATATCCTTGGCAACATTTGTGAAAAAATTATTAAAAACATTACTAATTTTTTCTGATCAGTTAGCAGTTAATCATTCTCTTTTATATTAATATAAGTTGAAAATGACTTCCCTTATTAGTAAGAAATGGTTTAATGGTAGACCAAAAATCATTGCTTTTAGGCCCTCCAATACTCCTTTCAATAAAATAATTTTTAATAGATTCTCTCTTAATTTTTGTTACCAGATTTCTTTGTTCTCCATATTTCTCCCATGATTTACTATCTCGGTATTTTTTGAAATTATTAATAAACATTCTTTTTTTATATACAGCCTTTCTTAGCTTGCTATTCATTTGTCGTTCGATGTACAAACATTGTCTCATACAGGTAAAATGTTTTTGTCGCTCTACGCACAACTCACACTACAGTGGCATAAAGAGAAACATCAAAGAAGAAGCCAAAACTTAAACAAGACCGTCTTCAATAAAGTTGGAAATTGGAATTTGAATATATATCAATCAAATCTCGATATCGTCCAATAAATTTCTTCAGAAAAACTATTAATCTGCATTTATCGAAGCCCTGATTTAATTTAAAAGTTTACGAATTAAACATATGTGTCGTTTCAAAAAATCTTGATAGTGACTACATGCTCCAGCGTAACGGATTAATTCAGAAATTTATACTCCATACGCAAGGGAAGACGGAATATTATTGTCGAGGTGTGAAAAGTTTACAATATCAAAATTGAAATCGTCTCTTTTGTCATGAATTCGTGTGCTGAGGTTGCCACTGTCGTCCAACTCCATAAGTAAATCTAAAAACGAAACTGAATGGTCAGTGTCTGTAGTTTCCTTTATTTCAAGTTCTTGGGGATATATTAATGGAATATAGTCGGCAAATTTACTATTATTAAGCGACAAGAATCATCAATATATCTGCATGAGTAATTAAAGGATCTAGCCTCTTTAATTTTATTTTGTTTGATCAACTTTTGCGAAAATTCTGTATCGTGAGTGAACAAAAACAGGTCGGCTAAGAGAGGAGCACAATTCGTACCCATTGGAATGCCGACTGTCTGTTGATATATCTTGCCTCCGAACTGGACAAATATGTTGTCAATGAGAAATTCCAGCATGCTGATCATCTGTTATTCAGTGTAGTATCGTGTATTACCCTTTGGTACTTTGTTAGTAAAATAGGTAGTTTTATATGCTAAGGCTATATACTTAAAGCTCTGTCCTTTTTTGTAAGTAAATGCGTCCTTGATAAGATAAATCAAACGACTTTTCAATTTAGAATGGGGAAAAGTAGTATAGAGTGTAGAAAAATCGAATGTTTTCAACAAGTGGATCTTTAAAAGTGACCGGGTTTTCAAGTTGTTCAGAAGATCTTTTGAATTTTTGAGTATCAACACATGATTAATGCTACTACGTGAATAAACAGTATCACAATATTTTTGCTGGCCTTCTTTCACAGCGGTCAAAATCTTAGTAAGGATAATGGACAGTTCTTTAGTAGAATAATTAGAAGAGCCGGTAATGTACCGTTGTTTGTACGGACACTTATGAAGTTTTGGTATCCAGTACAAACTAGGCAAATCATTAGATTTGTCATTGGTAGAAATGTTTAAGGACTCCATAAACGATTTATGATTTGCCAGGATTTCATCTTTATCTATTATTTTTGTATGTGGGGTTGCCTGAACTATTATTAGGCAATCATAATAGTGCTTTTTACACACAAAAAAGCAACATTGATTGCGGCTTTGTCTGTTGGAACGACAACATACTTTTCGTGAAGGGATGAAAGACAAGATACAGCGTCACAGTTTTCGAAGATAGATTTGGGTGAATTCTGTACGCAGTTTTTCAATTAATGTATACTACGTAACACTAAAGACCCGCTCTGATAGTGTGTTGATGTCATCAACTTCAGATTCACGCTTGATCCAGGATCTGGCATATTTCTCTCCATTATGATCTTAAAATTATCATCCCAGTTGATACGTTGAAGTTTCCTGAACTTCGGGCCTTTTTAAATAATTTCCTGAGTCCATCGTGTTCAATGATATTCAGATTATCTGTAATAACGTTGCAAGATGGTTGGTATATAAAAGGTGAACTGGAACAATCACACGTCAGAGGATTTAAGAGTGAACTTCAATATCTAGGTCTTGCAATGCTTTTCTGTACTTAAAGATATGCTTTGCAATGGTGTTGGAGTAGCTGTAGGAAATAATGGGGATTGATTGATAATTGAAGTAGACAGGAATGTTCCATATTACTTGTTTGTGATTAAGTATATTGCTTAGATTAATAGCGTCAATACCTTTGTTCTTAAGGGGGTAGACCTTGGGTAGGAGGAGATAACTCTGTTTTTCACTTTTTTATTACTTACACAAACCAATAAAATCATTACAATAGGTATTATCAAAATTTTAAAATTGTAAAAATATTTTCCAAACAGCAAATAAATATTAATTTTGTAATGAAAAGAAATACCCAACACCCAGTAATTTATAATGAATGCATTTTACTCTACATTTTTGCAATGATATCCAAAGATAATGAAAATGTGTAAAAGTCGGATTTTTTCCAAGGGAGGTAATTTATAGCACAGATTCGGCAATTTTATTGATTTTTATTCACTTTATTCTAAATTAAGAAAAAATGGGACGGTAGATTTTTCTAAAATTTTGATATATTACATATACTAATTTTCTTTCTATTCTCAGTTTTTGGTGAATATTAAACGACAGAATTTTTTACAAGAATTGTTTAATAGTGATCAAAATTCAGTAAAAATATCTGCCTATATAATTCAGAACACCCATTTTATCAGTTAAAACTTTTTAAATTTACTATCATTATTCACGCTTACTTTCACACATGTCTAAACTACAGAATTTTGCATTTGAAATAATTTTAAATCAAATACAAATTCAATTACACCACAATCAAGTCCTGAACAGACCAAATAATATGAGGAAACAGGGTATCTTTGATGACTATTTGACATAAAATAGGACGGTGAAAATTTTTGAAAATTGCTAAAAGTCGACATGAACATGTGTAGTTTTAATGCTGAAAATATTAAGAAAATTAAACGAGTGGAAAATTTTAGGCCTACCCAGGTCTACCCCCTTAAATGGTATATGTAAAAATTTCCTGTTGCTTGCTGTTATGTAATACTTCAGTCCTTAGAGGTTTAAACAGTCTAAATTGCGCAACATCACAGATAATACTGCATTGTGGAGTCAGCGGATTAACTCAACTCTGATCTAGACTATAGTCTCGTAGATTTTTCAAGAACGACACGGGTCATCTTAATCGATGAAATGTCCATTGTTGCAAAACATTAACTAATTAAAAACCACAATTTGCGCAAAACTTCCAAATTTTAGTTGGTGCACAACGCGCGATAACTCCATTTATTTCTTCTCAAAATTACTTCACCCAAGTATAGTCGAACTACGCGAACCTATTGAAATCTTACGTTATTTGCGTTTTGAATTTCCGAGCACACGTATTAATTTTCACGTTTGAAATAACAGTTTCCTTTCAATTTTGATACGGTAATAGGGTTATGTTTCAATTGCAATGGTCTTACCAAGTTTTGTGTTAGTGTGTGTTTCGAGGAGGAAATGACTAAGTTATATTTTTTAAGAATAGTCAAATTATTTTAACAGAATTATATGCAGAACCTGAATTCACAGTAACCTCGGTATTTGTTTATTTGTTACCACTGGGCCGATGCCACTGCTGGTGGACTGTTAGTCCCCGAGGGTATTCGCCACCCCAGTAGACAGTACTTCGGTGCTGCCCGAAAACCGATTTTATTTGAAAATTTACAATATCTAAATTTAAGAAAATTTTGTTCAAACCTAAGGAGTATCTCCCTCGTGCATAGCTCTGTCCTTAGCTGATTTTGGCTTTCCTGTTTAGGTCCTTTTGGTAATTGTTCTCCATCAGCTTTTTTCCAAATGTTTTGATTCGATCTGCACTGATGAGACATAAGTTGTCAAAATGCTCATATGCAGAACCTGAATTCATAGTAACCTCGGTATTTGTTTATTTTATAACCTATTGAACATCTTACGTTATTTGCGTTTTGAATTTCCGAGCACACGTATTAATTTTCATTTTTGAAATAACATTTCCCTTTCATTTTTATAAGGTAATAGGGTTATGTTTCAATTGCAACGGTCTTTCCAAGTGTTGTTTTAGTTTGTGTTTCGAGGAGGGATTGACTAAGTTATAAATTTTTTAAGAATCGAACTCAAGGTTTCCTATATAGAATCATCTTAAAAAAGATATTTATAGTTTTTTAAACCTAAATAGAACCCCTCATATTGTAGAGGTGAAAATATTAAAATGACAGACCTCTAAAACAAAATGTCATTTTTTGAACTTGTTGAATAACGACAAATCATTCTACAGAGTAAAACTTAAATAAGATTTACAATGAAAACTAAAATTTTATTGCAGCTTTATTAGTAAACTGAAGCTTACTTTAAGTTGCATCATAATATCCGAAATTTAAGGAAATGACATTTGACCCCATTTAAAATCAAATATGACAATAGCCAAAAAAATAACGACATCGTCAATTCGATGCGCCATGATTGAGACTTTTCAAAAATGTAGTCGTGTGTTATTCCGTTGAATCAAAATCAGAAAATTCGTATCTTTCGTACCCTATACTCACGGCCACCAATCGATCTAAATCTTTTTTGATGTCGTGCGATGTTATGAAGTCTAGAGCATTTGGCAGTAGGAGGGAGTCAGATACAAATATTCCGGCTCCTATTGCCAAGCGTTCTTCGCGATTATTGGACAATTAATTGAGAATATATTTTTAAACATTACAAGGGAATCGTCGAAGAGAATGATGACATTCTAAATGATTTTAATTTGTGCTTTAGAACATAGCAAGGCACCAAAAAAACTTGTTTACCATTTTTCAAGGTTCCTCAAAAACATATCTGGACGTTCCTCTAAACTTTTTCTCGTCATAGCATTTAGATCGATTGGTGGCCGTGATACTGAATGAAGCTAAGTTTTTAATCTGTCAAACCGGCCTCGGACTTTAAGCCATTCGTATAACAGTCACTGACGTGTAAGTGCTCTTTTATAATATCTCCTAGTGCAAATATTGAGTTCAAATTTATTAAGGAGTAAATAATTCAATACATACTTTCTTACTATTCATCACTAAAGGAATAGAGAACAGCAGAAAGCGCTTGTATTGGTACACTGTACGTGACCTATATACAATGTAAGCAAACTATAGCATACCTAATATCATAGAAAGGATAATGATTCCCAGTCTGATTTGTTTTTCTTTGTGTTCACTCTGAACATTAATGATTGCTAGAAGAAAACATACAATGGAACAAAACAATGCAACAGTGGATACGATCTGTGCCCGAACTACATAACTATAAGTCATCTCTGTAATATAAAACACTCGTATTTATAAGTAATATTTTGAATACATACACTGTCACGTAACGTTATCATGTATTCTTGAAGCTGTAAAACAACTTTCGAATATTTAGAATAAAGACTTCATAACAAAACTTTAAACTTTGTAAGTGATATCTGAAACATCTGATCATGCTTTCTTCTGGAAAACCTGCGATACTTCGATTTTTAGCTCACCTGACCCAAAGGGTCAGTGTGAGCTATTTCATCACTTGGCGTCCGTCGTCCGTCCATCCGTTAAACTTTTCACAGTTTCATCTTCTCCTTTGAAACTAGTGAAGCAAATTCAGCCAAACTTTACAGGAATGATGTATGGAAGGTCCTTTACAAAGATTGCTCATTTCGTTCCGATCCGACAAAAAACATGGCCGCCAGCGCGGAAAGTGAGAACCGAACCGTCAATCAAAAGAACGAACAATCCATGGACAATGGCAACATCGGAACTTAGGTTTAACATTGCACCCTATGGGAAAAATCACATTTTCATCTTCTGCTCTGAAACCACTGAAGCAAATTCAACCAAACTTTACAGGAATGATGTACTAAAGGTCCTTAACAATAATTGCGCATCTTGTTCCAATCCGACAAAAAACATGGCCGTCTGAACGAAACATAGGTTAACATTGGACTCTGTGGGAAAATCACATTTTCATCTTCTGCTCTGAAACAGCTGAAGCAAATTCAACCAAACTTTACAGGAATGATGTACTAATGGTCCTTTACAAAGATTGCTTTTTTCTTTATGATCCGATCAAAAACATGGCAGTCAGAGCAGAACTTAGGTTTTACATTGGACCTATGGAAAAAATCACATTTTCATCCTCTGTTCTGAAACTGCTAGCGAATTCAACCAAACATTACAGGAATGATGTACTAAAGGTCCCTAACAAAATTGCTTATTTTCTTCCGATCCAACAAAAAACATTGTTGCCAGCACGTAAAATAGTTTAACATTAGACCCTATGGAAAAATCACATTTTCATCTTCCCCTCTTAAACAGCAATTCAACCGAACTTTACAGGAATGATGTACTAAAGGTCGTTCACAAAGATTGCTCATTTCGTTCTGATTTGATAAAATACATGGCCGCCAGCACAGAACTTAGTTTAACTTTGGACCGTATGGGAAAATCACATTTTCATCTTCTCGTCTGAAACCACTGAAGCAAATTCTACAAAACTTTAAAGGAATGATGTACTAAAAGTCCTTTACAATGATTACTCATTTCGTTCGAATCCAAAAAGAATCCAAGGGCAGAACTTAGGTTTAACATTGCACCCTATGGGAAAAAAAATCACATTTCATCTTCTGCTCTGAAACCACTGAAGCTAATTCAACCAAACTTTACAGGAATGATGTACTGAAGGTCCTTAACAATGATTGATCATCTCGTTCCGATCTGACAAAAAACATTGGATCCTATGGAAAAATCATATTTTTATTTTCTCCTCTGAAACCACTGAATCAAATCAACCAAACTACACAGGAATGATGTACTATAGGACTTTTATAAAGATTGCTCATTTCGTTCCAATCGGACAAAAAATAGGGACACCAGTGCAAAGCATAGTAAACATAGTATTATAATGAGACCTATAGGAAAATATCATTTTCGTCTTCGCTGAAACCACTGAAGCAAATTCAACCAAACTTTACAGGGTTGAAGTATGGAATATGCTTTACATCATTTTTGGTCATGCATGGCATAGAAACATTTTGTCAGGTGAGCGATACAGGCTCAGTCTCTTAGCCTCTAGTTAAAGGTTGCGTTTCATTTTTCTGGCATCCACTAACAGCTTTGTTTATTTTTGTCATTATATGTCCTGTTGACTGCAGTCGTTCTTCTATTATGCCATCCCTTTGCAAGCCTTTAGATTTCCATTTTTCCCTTCGGTCGCTTGTTTTCGACAATTACTTTAACAGTGTCATAGATCTCCAAATCTTGCTTTTGACACAAATTATTGACTCTAAATTAATATTTCAAAAACATTTTACAACAAAATAAGTGCATGACCAATTTTCTTGAAAGTTCAACTCCCTGTTACTATTCATTTATAGGAAATTAAATAAAAACTAAATAATCGATACATCGAAAGAAACTCGATCATCATTAATACCATTCAAGGGATCCTTGAACCGTTCAAATTTAGAATAAGTTTTACATTCGGCATCACCAATACATATAGTTGTATACTATAATCCAATTAAACATTTCACGAAATTAGCGGACATCGGACTGTGAACAACGATGTTGACAAAATATGGGTCATCTCAAGGGTTTTTATCATCAAATAGTAATTATGAATATTATGAACATCAAAGTATTAACAATGTGCTATATTTTAATTGTTTTCATGACTTAGAAGAACTTTTAAACGCACCATCAATATTTAATCCAAATTAAGCACGTACTGTTCCACTTTTTATTTGAATTATACTGACCGCCAAGTTGAATCGACCGTATACTTAAAATTATTTATTTTTACCTATATTAAATATTTTACACACACATATAACAACATTAGGAATAATATAAGTGATATGGCTAAAAGTTGAACAGGAATGTACGGACATGACTCATCATTCGGCTGCCGACTTAAAGCAGATGGCAAGCCCCCTTATCAATTAAACCTTATCCTTACTAATCATTATTATCAAACCTAATATCCTTATGAATAATTGGGCTGCCGACTTAATAAAGCAATTGGCATGCCCCCTTATCAATCAAGCATTATCCTTATTAATCATACCTCATGTCCTTATTAATGAAACCTTATATCCTTATTAATGAAACCTTATATCCTTATTAAGCAAACATTATCCTTATTAATCCAACATTAACATTATCATTAAATTCCTTATAAAAGGTATCCCAAGACACTAGTCCTGGGAACAGAGACTCAGTAACTCAAGACAATTTTTAAGTTCATATAACTGAATATCCATCCTTACGTGGCTTGTGTTGCTGAATATCCGCCTATACGCAGACTTGGTCCTTGGAACAGAGACTCAAGTATCAAGAATGAGAAACGAAGCACTTTAAAGTCTTCGGAAAGGGCTGTCTGGTCCTGGGAACAGAGACTCAGGCAAACATTTTAAACTCTGCTCTTGTAAAGCATCATTATCCTGTTTGAGTGACGTAGACAATGTCCAAATCAGTTCATCATGCTCATACTCAGACCATCTGATGAGCCGTGTACGACAGCTTATTCGTGCCAAATAGAAAAAAAAATAATAAAAATCCGTTTGTACGATTTAAAAAACCGTTTGAACGATTTAAAAATCCGTTTGTACGATTTAATAAATCGTTTGTACAATTTAAAAATCCGTTTGTACGATTTAAAAACCGTCTGAACGATTTAAAAATCCGTTTGTACGATTAAATAAATCGTTTGTTTAATTTAAAAATCCGTTTGTACGATTTAAAAAACCGTTTGAACGATTTAAAATTCCGTTTGTACGATTTAAAAACCGTTTAAACGATTTAAAAATCCGTTTGTACGATTTAATAAATCGTTTGTACAATTTAAAAAACCGTTTGTACGATTTGAAAAACCGTTTGTACAATTTAAAAATCCGTTTGTACGATTTAAAAAACCGTTTGTACGATTTGAAAAACCGTTTGTACAATTTAACAATCCGTTTGTACGATTTAAAAATCCGTTTGTACGATTTAATAAATCGTTTGTACAATTTAAAAATTTAAATTGTACAAACGGATTTTTAAATCGTACAAACGATTTATTAAATCGTACAAACGGTTTTTTAAATCGTACAAACGGATTTTTGGAGTTTACGTTGCATATGGTGCAAGAAAATCTAATTGCCGAGGTCGGATAAATGAACCCCATTTCTTTTGTCAAACATTCCTGTTTCGTTCCAACATATATCAGGATACTGTAAACCGGGAAATTTACGCGGCAGTTTTATTTTCGCGATTTTCGCGTTTGGAATGGAAGCGCGAAAATAAAACGGCGCGANAAATACCGTTTGAACGATTTAAAAATCCGTTTGTACGATTTAATAAATCGTTTGTACAATTCAAAAAAAACGTTTGTACGATTTAAAAACCGTTTGAACGATTTAAAAATCCGTTTGTACGATTTAATAAATCGTTTGTTCAATTTAAAAATCCGTTTGTACGATTTAAAAAACCGTTTGAACGATTTAAAAATCAGTTTGTACGATTTAAAAACCGTTTAAACGATTTAAAAATCCGTTTGTACGATTTAATAAATCGTTTGTACAATTTAAAAAACCGTTTGTACGATTTGAAAAACCGTTTGTACAATTTAAAAATCCGTTTGTACGATTTAAAAAACCGTTTG
>MJUU01008677.1:9107-29261 GCA_002080025.1 Modiolus philippinarum | reverse complement strand
ACTGGCCCTGGGAAACAGAGACTCAGTACCGTTAAACTCGAAAAGTCCTTTCTGAAGTACACTTTCACGGCATTAACAAATTAGATCTCCTTACTTATATTCTGTGTCGCTAACTATAGGCCATATAATCCCAAACCGCATAGTATGCATAAAAGACAGGTTGGGATCACCACCAAAACGGTAGGAAGCGACACCGAGGATCCGTGGTCGTACATTCATAAGTAAATAATAATATTTTCTTTATTTCCAGTAATTAAAGCTTGGTTACTCATTTTGAAGAGCTGTCTGTATGTGATGCAGAAATATATTGTTTCCTATGTTGGACAAATGAACGCCATCGTTCTTGAACATGCCATTTTCATACCAGGTTTTTTCAGAGTATTTTATGTAAGACCAAAAAGAAGAACAAATTAGTGAGGCGGCATAACTATTTATCCTGGTTGCTGCCATATTCATAGCTTTAGACTCCTTGCAAAATTTCCATGATACCCTGGGAAGAATCTGGGACCAGATAATTTTGGTGTTAGGCAGCATATTATTAATTATATTTTTGGTGCCTCTTATAAGACCTCTTAGATTGTGGAGGGTTTTCTGACCTATGTCATTACCACCGCAATGAATTATTAAAATATCCGGGCGGGATTCAAAATTTAATAAAAAAACCTTACTCTTGAAGGTAATTCAGACAATTTCTTGCCCCGTTTGCCCTGCCACCATATCCTCATGTCATGTCTCTGTATTCCTAAGTTGGGGCCATCAACACTGTTCCGTGCGTGGGTGAAGGCATGTTTCACTATAGATGATCCAACTACCCACACTAAATTCTCATTTGTAAAATCTATGACATAAGTACATATAATACACATAATAAGAAAGTTTATAAGGTATACAACAGAAAATATTTGCAAAGTATATGAAGTTTCAGCGAATGTATCGCTTGAAGGAATCTGAACTCCAACGGCCTAGACGCTGGATCTCTTCTTTTGGTGTACCCTTTTCGTAATGGCTTGAAGCTGTCCCAATTCGAAAAGAATGTGTGCGAATGTGCATAGACTCTATTCCCAGAAATTTTAAAGCTTTATTTAAAATGGCCGCGAATCGAAGCCTCGTAATCGGTTCTCCCCCAAAGTGACAGTAAAGTGGTCCAGAAATTTTTGGGCGCATGACTAAATATTTTTTCAATAGAAAGATGGGACAAATTGTACGTTTGTCCGCATTTATAAGCACTGAAGTACCTTTCCCAAGTTGGTCAGTTTTGGAATATGTAATAAGGTTTAATTTTTCTTCTCCCATTTCCGAGTATAACTTAATATACTTGTTTCAGCTGGCATCTTTTATTGACAGCTATTTCCCCAATCCTCAATAATCCGTAGAATGCTAAGGAAAATGCCGATGAAAACAGAGCTGTCTCGAAATTAGAAGAACAAACGAGTGGCAAAACATTAATAATTTTGATAAAGAGGCCGTGTGATATAGGCAAGCGTTTGTCCTTCTGTTTATTTGTGCGACGCATACCCTCTAACAATTTGCGAACCAGGAAATTGTCAGAAAAGTCCCCGAATTGAAGGAATTTACACTTGAAATTAATAGCCAAGACATATGTACATGCGGTACTATGTGATTTTTTACACAAAGAGAGAAAAGCGATAAAAGTTGTAACGTGTGATAATGGCGTTGGCCACACAGCGTCTAGGCCGTATTGTTTTCTGAAATCTTCGAAGCAATGAACCCCTTTACCATAGGTTTCTTGAGTATTTTCAGACAATGATACATCTACAAGTCTGTCAATTTAAGATATGAGATCAGTTGCAGGAAATCTGGTGGAATCTCTAATTGTGTTGGGTCTGCTTCGGGAGCCAGGGTCTTGAGTCTGTTCCACTGTTTGCGAGAGATAGCATCGGCGATGCAATTAGTACGACCTTCGACATGACAAGTTTTAATTTGCATATCGTAAAGCATAGTATGTACGATTAAATGGCGAACTAAATGCATGATTGTAACTAGAGCCATGTTGTTTGTGTGGAACATGATCTTTTTTAATGAAAGATCCAGTTTGAATAAATGTAGTGAAAGAACTATAGGGACCAGTTCTAAAAATGTAATTTCTCTCATAATATCACTTTCGTTCCATGATTTCGGCCATTGAAAGAAGGTCCATCGACCCGAAAAATAAACCCCAGCTCCAAACTTAGAGTTTCCCGCACTATCTGTATACAAATTTAACTGATAATTAGAAAGCCAAGTCTTTATATCAAATCTACATGTTCCAGTAAATTTTTGAAGGAAAGCCAGCCACATTTTAATATCTTCTTTTAAGTCAAGTGTAACTCGTATGAAATGGTGCCGTTTTTTGACCCCGCACATTGCGTTACAAAAACGCATATTAAAAGCTCTTGCTGAAGGGATGGCTTTCGCACAAAAATTTAGGAGACCGACAAGAGATTGTAGCTCTTTCAGAGTCACTTTCTTTTTACTTAAAATGTACAGTAATTTTTTTTTCGAGATTGTTCTAATTTTTCTTTTGGTAAACGTATGACCATTTGTATAGTATCAATTTCGATCCCCAGGAAAACTAAGATAGGGGTAGGCTCGATCGACTTCTCCTTCGCTCCGCTAACGGGACTCCTAATTCCATACAAACATCACGAAATGTGGACATTAAAATACTACATTCTTGGGTTTGGGCTTTCCCTGCCATCAGGAAATCATCTAGATAGTGTTCAATACAACCGTTTTTTTTATCGTTGTCTCACTGCCCACTCTAAGAAAGTTGAGAATTTTTCGAATAAAGCACATGCAGCACTACATCCAAAAGGCATATTTTTTCGAAGAAGAATTTATCTTTAAATTTAAAACCAAACAATTCGAAATCGTCGGGGTTAAGTATCAATAATCTGAAAGCTGACCGGATGTCCATTTTTGCGAGGATGGAATTTACCGAGTTCCGAAATTGAACTTAATACCTTGTCAAACGATGTGTATTGGACTGTGCAAAATTCTTGGTCAATGAAACTGTTGATACTTTTGCCTAAGGGATACGATAAGTGTTGAAATGAGCCGGAAGCCGGACGACAGGGGTTTTTTCTCCACAACTCCAATTGGAGATAACCTCAAATTCTTCTGTTTCCTTTTCAAAAGTATTTGCCGATTTCAAATTTTTACAATCGACTGGTATTCGCGGGCCGTCATAACTAACTTTGAAACCAAATTCGAACCCTTCAGCTAAAATTTGTGCATCTTTTTTGTTTGGATAGTCAGTTAAAAACTTTTTGAAAACAACAACGTTTATTGGCGTACTTCCAATAGTTCTCTCAGTTCTAAGTTGTTGTCTTACTTTTCCAGGACCCCTGACCTGCGGATTTATTTGTTCTGTTTTTGTCACGAAAATTATGGTTTAAATTACTTGTGACCGTGCTAAACTGACCAAAACGAGCTTTTGGGCCTCTACAGTAGCGCGCCGGATGGTGGCCATCACATTTAGCGCATATGTGCATGTATTTATAATAAGGCTTGATACAACGCCCTTTATTATTATACTCAAAGCAGGTGCCAATGGCTGAATGTGGTTGTTGCTTAAATTGACGATTGGAGGATGGTGTTCCTTGCATATATAGAAGCCAGAGCTCTTGGGCAATGACGCCCCATGATGTTGGCGTACGAGCTTTTCTAAGTCTAAGTTGGTCATATTCTCGCCAACCTAAGCCACTACTTTTACTCGCCCCTAGCTTAACATTGTACAAGTATTTCAATAAACCTTGGTATGCATCCTGATGTGCAGATGCATAAATACTAGCATAAATAAGAAATGCATCTATCCACGAATTTATATCAGAAATAGATTTTGCGGTTTTTGGTTTAATGACAGAATCAATCAAAACTTTATTATGGTTATCCGAACTTGATATATCAAGTAAAATGGTTAAATCTATATATTCCCCATTCACTATTTTGTCTCTAACTTGTTGAGAAACATGGTAGCGTATCCTATCATTGATGCTTGGAATTGAAGCCGGAGAGTTGTGTGGGTTTGCTAATGTAGTAGAAAGGTTTATACCTGATCCAGAAGTTACGTTGTTCTGACTGTCCGTGGGTTTTGAAGTGTTAATAGCCTGGAATTAGCTCACCACGTACTCGGTTGCCACTGAGCGAGCTATAGTGCTTACATCCAGGTAATTGTTGGGGGTAACCTGGTTATTGTCGTTGATAGCATGGTTATTGTCACTGGTAAACCTGGTTACTAACTGCAGAAGTGCTGGGACCACTGATGATGGGATTTACTGGTGCCTTGTCCTCTCTCCTCGATTCTCTATTCATTACTACAATATGCAATGATTTGCAATACCAACACAATCAAATTTAGTAAAAATGTCGCCTTTTTAAACAACTTGGCTGCCATTTTGACAGGAAAATGATGGTCTTCAGTTAAATCATGTGCATTCTGCAAAATAGAGAAGGCACACTGAACTCTCTCTAACAAAAAATATAGATTATATGTGCATAAGACAAATGTAATAAAGGGATTACAGGAAATATCAACAATGGCTAAACATTACAATTACATGCTACAATCTGCCAGGGAACTACACAGGAAAATACATATAAGACGAATGGCATAAGTTAACAATAATAGTTACTCGGGACAGCCGGACTTGGTACCAACAGGAACAAAAGCCAGTGGTAGGGATGACTAAATACCGAAATTTCGACAACTTATGTCTCTTCAGTGAAGATAAAATCCAAACGTATGGAAGACAGAAAACCCAAAGATGTTTAAAAACTGATAGAGATGAAATAACCAATACGATCCAGATGTAAAGCCAAAATCAGCTAAGAACAGAGGGTTAAACCGGTTAAACAGACAGCTAGGGTAAAACCGGTTTATGGGTACCCAAACTTCCCCTTTGTATTTTCTATTTTTCTATAATGTAATGAAATTCAAATAAAACCCAATACAGGTAATTGCCACAAACTTGAAGGGAAAGAAAAACACAATACGGAATTTTGGAAGATAGGTCAAGGGTTGCTCGCCGCTAATCTGCCGGCTAGCTCGAGGAGCGTAGTTTTCTGGTCGAACACTGTTGCACTACGGAAGAAAAATCAAATTCAAAAATTCTCAATGGGTTTGGTCAAGAATCCTCATAAATTTCAGTCGACATCGGAATTATCAGTGGGAGGCCATTATATGTGTAAAATGCTTATGTCAGTAGATCTCAAAGCTAATTTAACGGATGCAAACAGGACAATATCCCTATAACGTAAAGAATCATAGTTACGTCCGAGTTTTTCTAGATTCTTAATCAGTTTCTGACATTTTCAACATCATTCCCGTAAAAATTATGATTAGAAAAAGCTGTTTGCGAGCAATGCCATATCTAGATATAAAATTTTTATACCTATAATAAACTTTCTAAACTTTCTAAAAACTTGCAACAACTTATGAAATCTAAAACCCTATTGTCAACGTTTGACTGTGATAGTAAGGTTACGTTGAACCTTAAAATTACCATGAATAGAACAAACTCATGCTAATCGTACCAGTTGAGAAATATACATCCCGTAAGAGGTAGCTGGCAGAATGTCGCCGTTAAGAAAAGGAAAATTAGTAAAAGTGAAATCAAAATCGTCCCTTTTATCGTATATTTTAGTTTTTATTTTACCAAAGCCAAAAATGATAGTAAAATCCAGAAGAGGAAGTATTTGACTCATTGTTTGCTTTATTTAATTACAGTGATGTCTACTGTCTACATAATCTAAAAACTGGGAATTGTATATCAATATATATGTTGTTTTTATTGAAAATAGAAATAAGATTATCACTGTTTTATATGGTTCCGTTTAGAAGTTTTTCCTGAAGTCCCGTTGGTAATAGAACAGAAAAAGATTTACAATGAAAGGTGCACAATTAGCAGCCACGAGAATACCTATGACCTGTTGATAATAAGGGTTGCCTAAAGGAACAAAAACGTTATTCAGCAAAAGATTATAATCAAATGCATTAATCATATCATTTAGTTATCTGTTACCACTGGGGCGATGTCTCTACTGGTGGACTGCTAGTCCCCGAGGGTATTCACCAGCCCAGAAGTCAGTACTTCGGTGCTGACCCGAAAGTCGTTTCTATTCGAAACCTTGCAATATCTAAATTTTTCTAAATTATGTTGAAAACTGAGGCGTATCTCCCTCACGCAAAGCTCTGTCCTTAGCTTTTTTGGCTTTACATTTAGATCATATTCAGGTTTTTTGCTCTCTGTCAGTTTTTAAATATCTTTGAGTTAATGGTCTTCCAAACGTTAAGATTTCATCTGCACCGAAGAGACATAAGTTGTCGAAATGCGCATATGCAGAAATTAAATGCAGTGTAACTTCTGTATTTAATTATTTGTTACCACTGGGTCGATGCCTCTGCTGGTGGACTGTTAGTCCGCGAGGGTATTCACCAGCCAAGTCGTCAGTACTTCGTTGCTAACCCGAAAGTCGATTCTATTTGAAACCTTGCAATATCTTTTTTTTGAAAATTTTGTTGAAAACTAAGGAGTATCTCCCTCACCCAAAGCTCTGTCCATAGCTTATTTTGGCTTTAAACTTAGATCATATTGGTTATTTGTTCTCTATCAGTTTTTAAACATCTTCGAGATTTTGGTCTTCCAAACGTTTAGATTTTATCTGCACCGAATAGACATACGTTGTCGAAATGCGCGTATGCAGAATTAAATCCGCAGTGACTTCGGTATATAGTTATTTATTACCACTGGGTCGATGCCTCTATTGGTGGACTGTTAGTCCCCGAGGGTATTCACCAGGCCAGTAGTCAGTACTTCGGTGCTGACCCGAAAGCCGATTCTATTTGAAATCTTGCAATATCTTAATTTGCATATGCAGAAATTAAATGCACAGTAACTTCGTAATTTAGTTATTTATCATCACATGTCTAGGAACAATGACTATTGTAAGTAATAAGAGTGAAAAGAATTTTGCATTTTTTAGAACACATGAAGTGAAGACAACAAAATTCAAAAGACCACAAGTTGTCCCAATTTTGATTGAATCAGATTAATATGTGGAAGGGTTGTATAAATTGTAGAACAAGATGTGTTTGCGAAACACTACATATGCCAAAGATTCTACAATAAAATATATAAAAATACCCAATTTTACCCCTTTTTGACCTCTATGACCTTGACATTTGACGTATTTTTTGCAAATGTTAATATTGACAAGAACTACAAATATATACACTTGCCAAGTATTAAAAGTCTATCTTACATAGTTCAAAGGTTGTTTATTACCATGAAAACACCCAATTATACCCCTTTATTCTGAAACAGATGAAGTCCCTTTCGGCCTCTTATTTACTGAAATGGTTTTAATTGTTAAAAGTATCACTTTACACATGCTATAAGAAACCTACAGAAAAATACTGCATCAAGCTCCGACAAAAAATTTAAAAAATCATTTTTAAAGTTTGTCCCCCTTTGTGCCTCTTGTTTCTCAAAAAACCTCAAATCTGTCGACGTACCAATAGGATAAATAATAAGGATTCTACAGGCAAATATGTGAACATTTGCGCAATTTTATTAGCAATAACATGAAACAAACCCCGTCTCAATAAGATAAATAATAAGGATTCTACAGTCAAATGTGTGAAAACAGCCACTTTCACCCCTTTTTAACCTCTGTGACCTTGACCATTGACCTGACCTAATTTTTTGCATATTTATGTTCCTCTTGACTAGACCTATACACCTGCCAAGTATTAAAAGTCTACCTTATATAGTTCAAAAGTTATAGCCAAGGTTAAAGTTTTGGACGCACAGACAGACAAACAGACAGACAGGACAAAAACAATATGCCCCCGTTTATCGATCTTGGGGCATTAAAATCAGAACTGCCGATTGATGAGCCTGGTTTCTGAATTGGTTATAGTACTTTACACCAGAGTTTAGATAATTTTTCTCACAGTATTCAATAACCTTCTTTATACAAGAAAGTGAACAAGTAAGTGAACTAGTTAAATGGATGGATTGATTAGTAGTAGAACACTTACTAGTTGCCGAAGTTAAAGGGGTTCGCTACTCTATTTGCAAATAAATAGGATTTCAAATAAATGTGATTTTTTTTGTTAGAAAATTAAAAAAGAAGTAATTTAAGTAAAACCTGATAGGTTGATGATCTCGTTTTTGAAATTTAAGTGATTGAAAATTTGGCGGGAAACTAAACTCCTCGGATTTTTTTTATAGGATTAACATTAGCAAAGTTTGAACACAAATGGGTGTGACAGAATAAATAAAATTTAATAGAATTTTTACAGAATGCTTATCAAGATGAATAAAATGAAATTATGGGAAAAATAAGGGTGTTCATGGGAAAAAAATTACAATGCTTTCAAATGGATAAAACCAGAGAATTCCGAAAATCGGATCACCTGTAGTTGGCGATCGCAATTCTGGAATACCAGAATTGTTAGCAATTCTGGAACAAAAATTTATTCCAGAATTGATAATTTAAAAAAAAATTTCCAACAATTCTGGAACATTGTGATAGTCCAAAATTGTTACAAGATTGAATCTGAATATTAATAATACATATTATCTAGACATTTTTATGACAGAAAAATAGGGCAATATAGGGTTGTAATTTGTATTTCTCTTACATTTCACAGAAATGAAAGATAAAGCATCGGTTTTTAACAACTAAATTCTTCTTGAAATAATTATGTTGCTCGCCCCGAAAATGGCCTTTTTTTTATAAATATCTTCCTCAGAATGACATATATTCAAATGCTTAAAGACAAATGATAGACAGTTACAGTAGTCGACGTGAGATTCATTTCGTCCACAGTCTTTGTTTTCAAATACCCGCCTTGTTGTTTAATGTTGTTGTATGTGTCTTGGTATTCACTAAGCTGTTTCTGGAGTGATTCTCTGTCTGACTGCATTATGAACATGAACGATTGCTTCATGGAAAGTGACGTTGTTGCTTTGGGGTCATCTGATAAAGTATCATTGTTGTCATTGTCACTCCGTTCAATGACTGGTCGGTTGCGGTATTTGTATTCAGATTCAGTTGAATCTTTTGTGTTTTACCGCATGGTCTGATGGTACATCTGCAGCATACTGGACATCCCCTCGCGTGTCATATTTTGCCGAATTTTTACGCCACAGTTTGCTTTTGTTGTATTGTTTTAATGTTTGAGTCTTGATATCTGCCAAGTACTGTGTTGCCCATGCAGGTGAATTTATAATTATATGACAATAATATTAACCATACCTAATACAGGCATGGCTGTTGAAAAAATGTGGAACAGTGCTGTTACTTGTTTCAAGATCCGATTTGAGATATGAAGAATGTTGGGGTGATCGAAATTTATACATTTTTGAGTTTTTTTTTCTGCTTCGGACAATTAAAGCCATTATCCCAGTGTTTGATTGGTCACTCTTTTACTGATTAAAGTATGTATATAATATACCCTTTGATCTTTAATTATTGGTATACTTTAACAATTGTTTCATCTATAGTGTTTGATCATGTAAATAGAATTACAATCATAACTAACAATTCTGGAACAACAATCCTTGATGAAATTGTTGACTTAATTAGCATTATATGACAATTTTAACAATTCTGGAACAACACTTTGTTCCGGGATTGTGATCGTCAACTACAGGAGATCCCGAAAATATGACACAAATCACAAAACATGAGTACCGAAACCTCCTTAAACGATGTTTGAAGGTTTTTTTTTAAGCTAAGGAACCCAGCACATAGTAGGCAAGGTGCTATCTTTAGATGGAACTTTAAGCATTTCTGCATCTTTTTTTCTCATCTTTATAATGTTGTTTTGGTAACGTTCATTTGTCCCAATTCGTACGTTTGAAAGTGTTTACTTTATTAATACATTGTAAAGCCAAACAAGGGAATTGCATTTTCATCGTTGTTGTTCATCTTCATCTTGCTTACTCTTCTGGAGTATCTGATGATACTTAAAGCTTATGTAGGTTTAACACCGCCAGTGTTTAGTTTTGTTGTGTTTTATATGCATTTGTGTTAGTTTTTTGTCTTTGTCATGCTGTCACAATTTGTGTTGGATATGAACTATCTTGTTTTTTGGGGTTTGTTTTGTTTTGTTTTTTTTCACCTTTACTTAAGTCACAGTTACTTCTTAATTTAGTTATTTATCATCACATGTCTAGGAACAATGACTATTTTAAGTAATAAAGGTAAAAAGAATCCTTGCATTTTTTTTTAGAACAAATGAAGTAAAGACCAGAAAATTCAAAAGACCATAAGTTGTCCCAATTTTGATTTAATCAAATCATGTGGAAGGGTTGTAGAACAGGATGTGTTTGTGAAACACTACATATGCCCCCAGTTTCTACAGTAAAATATATATATAAAAAAACCAATTTTGCCCCTATTTGACCTCTGTGATCTTGACATTTGACCTATTTTTTGCATATTTATGTTAATATTGACAAGAACTACAAATGTATACACTTGCCAAGTATTAAAAGTCTATCTTACATAGTTCAAAAGTTGTTTATTACCATCAAAACGCCCAATTATACCCCTTTATTCTGAAACAGATGAAGCCCCTTTAGGCCTCTTATTTACTGAAATGGTTTTAATTGTTAAAAGTATCACTTTAAACATGCTATAAGAAACCTACAGAAAAATACTGCATCAAGCTCCGACAAAAAATATAAAAAATCCTTTTTTAAAGTTTGTCCCCCTTTGTGCCTGTTGTTTCTCGAAAAACCTCAAATCTGTCGACGTACTAATAGGATAAATAATAAGGATTCTACAGGCAAATATGTGAACATTTGCGCAATTTTAGTAGCAATAACATGAAACAAACCCCGTCTCAATAACATAAATAATAAGGATTCCACAGTCAATCTCAATGAGATAAATAATAGGGATTCTGCAGTCAAATATGTGAAAACAGCCAATTTCACCCCTTTTTAACCACTGTGACCTTGACCATTGACATAACCTAATTTTTTTGCATATTTATGTTCCTCTTGACTAGACTTATACACCTGCCAAGTATGAAAAGTCTACCTTATTACCTTATATAGTTCAAAAGTTATAGCCAAAGTTAAAGTTTCGGACGCACAGACAGACAAACTGACAGATAGACATGACAAAATAATATGCCCCCCCACACCCCCACCCCCACCCCCCGATCATCGATGTGGGGGCATAAAAATCAGAACTGTCGATTGATGAGCCTGGTTTCTGAATTAGTTGTAGTACTGTACACCAGAGTTTAGATAAGTTTGTTCACAGTATTCAATTACCTCCTTAATACAAGTAAGTGAACAAGTAAGTAAACTTTTTAAATGGATGGATTAATTAGGAGTAGAACACTAACTTGTTGTTTTGGTGACGTTTACTGAATTCACAGTAATTTCGGTTTTTTGTTATTTACACCTTTTTGCTTCGGTTTTCGTTTATCAACGGACTTCATCTCGAAATCATCATGAGGTCTTCAGCAATATTCCTTACTAATAGCTCATTTTATGTTCATGACGACTTCTATAACCTGAGCGGAATTCAATGGTATTTGTCGAACCACGCTACATCCATGTCTTTTTACATGCAGAATCGTGCACACAAACATAATGTTTCTGAGTTCTTACAATTACAATGATAGCCTTGGATGTATTTTAAATAACAAAATTACGAAATGACTGTAAATTTCAATTTACATATGGCCATCTCGACAACTTTGTCTCTTCAGTGAAGATAGAATCTTAACATTTAGAAGACCATAAACTCAAAGATACTTAAAACAGACAGCCAAGATCGGCCAAGGACATAACTTTACATGACGGAGATACTTCTTAGTATTCAGCAAAATTAACAAAAATTTAGATATGCAAGTTTCCAAATAAAACGGCTTTGGGGTCGGCACCAAAGTCATCTTCCTCGTCTTCAAGATAAAATAATTTATTTCATTTTGATCGATTTTTTTTCAAAATTGACCTTGGCAATGAGTTAAAGGTTAAATGCTTTGAAGGTTATAATAAGTTTGGATGATACCCATTCTGAGATATAATGTACACTGATTTGATCTAACCTAATACAAACAAAAGTCTCATAGCTATAAAGTTTTCCAAAGATATGGCTTTTTTTGTCCGGTGTCTAAAGTAACCAGTTTTAACATTGATTTTCTGAGAGACTTTTTCTTACCACACCTAGATTTTTAAATATGTCGAGGACTAGCCTAGCTGTATAGGGCAAAAGACCGTACTGACCTTTTATTTTTGTAAATTATTGAAAGTCTTTTGGAGATAATCAATTATGCTCAAAATTTACTCCATGCAATATCATATTGGATATACAATGATCTTCCTTGTAATTTTCGAATTTGAAAAAAAGCTTTTTTTAGAATTTTTGAAATCTCAAAAAATGACCTCAAATTAAATAATAATAATTAACAATATTTTTTAAATTTATATGTTTCAATCAACCTGTAAAATAAATAAGATCCTCATAGAGAATCCATGAAAATATTTTATTTGTATATTTATTCTTGGGATTTGGAAAAGAGAAAGGGTACGTTGTGCTACCCATAAACCGGAATAACCCTTCTGTTAGTCCGGATGTCCTATCGTAGTTTACAGTTGTCTTTTATTTGTGCAGTACCTTGCTGCAGTGCCTGTCTTTTTCAGTCATTTCAGCTGTTTCCTTGTTATTCTTTCAATTTTCAAAAGCCAATGAAAAGAAAAATACCGACGTTACTGTAAATTTATTTTCTGCATATGCGCATTTCGACAACTTATGTCTCATCAGTGCAGATCAAACCAAAACCCTTGAAACTCCATCAACCGAAAACGTGTAAAAGCTGATAAAGAACAAATAACCTAAAGGATATAAATAGAAAAGAATAGAATAGATAAAATGGTTCAACTGTGAATGTGTAAACATTCCAAACAATGATTTAAATACTCAGAATAACTTGACATTAAAACCTTTCGGAAAAGAAATTTAAGCATTTATTTACCACAAAATAGGAGTACAGAGATATGTAGAAATTATAATACTATTATACTTTTTTTTTCAAATATCCACCCTGCAATTTTTTCCTATCCAATTAAAGTATATATATGTCAATGAAATTACAAAATTCTATGCTTAAAACATCACACTTAAAATCATTGAAAACACTCTTACTTTTTTTATTTCGGGGATTGCATTTTGCCTTCTAACCTTGGGACATATTTAGAAAACCCACTATTATTGTTATTATTTCTCTGAATGTTTTTGATACAAATTTTGAAGTTAACTTCATATATATGTAATTAGTCAAGAATATGGAAATACATAGTCATGTATTTCAATCTAATCAGAAAAGATTGCGCCAGACCCAGAACAGAAGATGGCCATGTGTTTTAGTTTGTTGCAGACGACTGCAAAAGGATTAATTGTCTTCATTATCCAATCTCTGAGTTATGATTACATTGATGACATAATTATTGTAAAAAAGTGTTCAGATTACAAAGAATGATTTCAAGAAGATAGCTCCTCCCATTGCTCATCAAGCAAATTCTTAACAGCACCCCAATTCATATTTTCGTGTTACCGGTATATCGTAGCTGGGCTTCCAAAATGTCATATGTTGAAAATTTGCAGTTATATGTTAAACTCATAGAAAGATTCAGCGGGTTTTATTTCATATCCTTACAAAATATCCTAGGTTTTATCCAATGAAAATCATTCTAAAAACCCTGTGACAAAATTTCCAACATTCATTGTTTAATTATCTATGATTCCAAAATGTTGTATATTTTTCAAAAAAACTTTGTTTATTGAAATAGGAGGGTTTTAGCAGATTGTATTAAATCAAAACAGTGTATTTTAATTTATTTTATTTTAATTTCCGAAATGGCCATACAGCTCATTAAAATTATTGCAGTTGGAGTTAACATATGTGTTATGATCTCATGTTCATTTACTCCATATCATTTCGTAAAATATTTGTACTATAAACAACTTAACATCTCTTCCTTTTGAATCAGAACATGACACAATTATAATTATTGACATTGTTTTACTTTACCTTTATACGACATTTTGTAATGCAGACATTAATCTTATACATTTTAGTTCTTCTTTTACCCAGGTATTATTCATTATTACGATTATTGCAGAGCCTGTAAGTTTGAGAGGATAAATGCAACAGGAAGGTGTTTCGAATATTTGATTGCACTCAGCGCTGAAACTTTGAAATACAACTTTCAGTGGCCAACATTTTAAAACATACAGAAGGAATAACTATGTGAAATTTTTTGAACCCCACAATAAAAAATCGGAGGATAACTGTCTTACTTGTTAGAAGGGTGGTTAGTGCGTTTGTCATTGACGGCCGGCATAATTATCTGTCTTGCATACATAATCTGCACCGAAGAGACATAAGTTGTCGAAATCACAAGGGCTTGACTTTAAGCTGAGTGCTATGTACATATACCCATTATGTATTTTATTAAAAAAATATCTCTTATATACTAAATCTCATCTAGTATTTAGAGATATATTTTCCAATAAATGCTATATTACATCTATACACGATATGCTGATCTGAAGCCAAGCCCCCGATGTCGAAAAGACCGTCTGCAGAGACTCCATTTACAGTAACTTGGGTATTTAGTTAAACACTAGCTCCAGCCTTCTGGAGTCTTTTTCTATGGTATATCCTTATGATATAATTACGGCGATTTCAATGTTGACGTCGAATTTTGGGGTGGGTGGGGTATGGGGTTGGATTTTGTGATGAACTGACATTCCTTCGTCTGTAGACTATCAACCGTTCGTCTTCGTCTACCTTGTAAATTTACTTGTTTTCTAAGTGTCTTTCACCAACAATGAATGTTTTAAAGTCATAGCATTCTGCATATAGGCATAATATAACGATTAATTTCTTTCGATGGGTTTATAAACGATTCATTCAGGAACTACAAAATGTTGTATGTGGACAGTTTGGCACTAATTTTAAGGGTTAAAATGTCGTATGTAAGTTTCTGGCTTCATAATCAGACTTAGAGGTTCAAGAAATATTGTGCTGGCATCTGTATTATGGATGTATAATTGATTTGGTTTTTCAAGTAGAAAATATGGAAAATAAAAAAATAAACCTTTTTTTGCTTCTACTGAAAAGTTGCAAAATTGCATATATGACATATTGGAAGCCCAGTGACGATAAGGCAATGCATATTATACGGACGCTATAAATTCTTTATTTGTCTTAATAGTAGAATTGTAATTCTGATTAAACTCCTTTACATAAAGAGTATTAATTCTAAATAAAGAGATTTTATCTAAAGAGAAAGGACGCCACTTTTCTACTTGTCTTACCCCTACGTACAACCTAGATAATCTGATTTTTATACATAACACATGACTATGTAAAAATTTTCTTGTAATATTATTTATTCCTTACGATTTCTTGCGTCCCTAATTTCATGAATAAATAAAATTAGTAGAACAAATTTCCTTTGGCGCTTGTTGTTATTTCCACAAATATAGAGACTTTCATCCAATATCACAGTTTGCACTGGATTTATGAATTCTGTCATTACATATATTATCTTTTGAATAACATTTCTCGCAACATCAATGTGTAATATTATTCAACTGATTATTACTTGAATTCGTTTCCGTAAAATGCGTTTACGACGAATATGGAGTCCTGTATACATGTCATATACATTGAATTAAATGAACCCAATCCAAATTTAAGTTTAATAGATACAAGTGAAGGAGAAGTGGTATTTAAGCTCTTTGATCCATGATATTAACTTCTAAATAACAACGGATTTGTTCCTTCGGCATCACTTTATTAAATAACGGAATCGTTATTTTTACATTAAATTTTAAATGATACTTGACAACTCTTCAGAACAACAAGTGTACCACATCTAACAAAGTATATTCTTATTAAGTTAATCATCCACCCTTTATAAATTTGGGATTTTTTAAACATATAGATGAAAACATGGCAAGTACTCGACAATATTACTGAAAAGAAATTCCCTCCCCTTCAAATTGATTAAACAATGGGAACTACATAAGTAGACCGATGGTGTGCAACGGTATTCATTTTTCGTCATTGTTTCGAGTAAATAATGCATTTGTCACTATCGACCAAGTGCGAATCGATTAGGTCATTATCACAATTGAAACAATAGATGCGACTCTGATAGTAATTATTACTATAATGAAATCAATATTAGTTATAATTAAGTGGTTATGTAAAATATGATTAAAATTGTCTATATAATACAAAATGTTTAGAGCAAATATAGATAGGTTTACTAGACAAATACGGCCAAGCAGGCCCAATATTGATTTACTGGCTAAATATGGATTAACTAGCCAAATACATATTTACTCGCCCTATATGGCGATACCCAATATGGCCAGGTCCAATATGGACTTCCGGTTCATTAAACCCTTCAACAAAATGGCGGCAATATCATTTAAAGAAGAGAATCCCATGTGAATAATCTGCTAGACTGCTTCAATGTAAATCAGTCGTACATCTTTTTAAAACGATTTATTTTAAGGTGTCTTGGTGGTATTATTCCGCCATTTTTGGTTGATACTTGTTCATTTAGGTTTCATTCATTAAGAAATTTAACAAAATACTTACCTGAAATATAAAGAAAGATCCAAAGTATTTAGAATTTTTATTTTTTATTTTTTTTACAACATTTTTATTACAAAAACGTGAACCAAAACAAATGAGCTTTAAATCTGTTGCTCGATATGCAGTACACAGAAATTATACAAGGGAGGTAATCTGATAAAAGAATTTTACATAGACATTACTAGACAAATTAACATTGCAATTTATCTCTCTTATTTTAACGGTGATCCCTAATTTTTATTTTTTTATGTAAACTATATAATGATTTTATACACATGCAAAGTATGAACAAAATCTAAAAAAAAATTCAAGCTATCCTCTCATATAATCATTTTCCCTATCATTTGTATGTAAAATTATGAAATTTTCAATGTCAATTTTTGCGCTTAGATGCATGGTGACCCCAAAATTTTATTTTATATTTTGAACAATAATACAATTATGTTTCTACATAGAAAATTTCACAAAACTCTATAATAGGAAATTAATACCCTGCAGACACCTTAAAACGTAAATTCAGTTTCCTTTCCGGGATCCGATTCCGTATTTCTGCACTCGCAGAAGTTCAAGGACATCAATGACAACGCTGGTTTGTTTACATTCTTCTGAAAAAAACTTTGATAGTTCAGTGATTTTTAATATGAAATATCATTGTATTCAAACATGTCAACAATCAGATTTCAACACAAAATGCTACGAAGATCAGAAACGTAAATCATTTTCAGGTAACCGCCAATCGCTGAATTGCACTTACGTAGCTGACGGACATCTCAATGTTTATCCATGTCGTCATACATGAAAAACGCAGTCACAAGTTAAATTAACAAGTGTTGGAGACTATTTCCCGTAGCATAAATACCTGAAAAACTTAAGAATAAATGAAAGGTAAACATTGAATAGAGTGTGAGTCACAGGTCCTTCGCCCTTTTTTGGTATTTTGCTACCATTGAATCGATTGTATATAGTTTTACATAACTATTTAATAAAGGCGTCATAGAATTTTTTCACATTGGTCCGTATTATGTCCTCGGACAGCCGTATTGAGCCTCGGACAGCCGTTTTGGGCCTCGGCGTTGCCTCGGCCCAATACGGCTGTCCTCGGCCCAATATGACTATCCTTGGACATAATACAGGACCAATATGAACATTCCATTCTATAACCCTATATTACATCAAAATAACTGTTGCATACATTGTTTCAACTATGACAATGGTCTCGTCGATTTGCACATGGCTGCTACTGATTACTGTATCAGTAGACTGTTATGAACTCCCATATTTTATTCAAAGTGTAAGTCAGCTTTATTCATTTAGAACAAAGATCTGTTTCTTTTTTCTTAAGAATTTTCGTTTTACATCATTTTTCCTTTCCATGGAAATTGTCATGTTAAAAAATTTAAGACCAAAAATCCTTACTACTCAGGCTTGGCAACAGTCCGATCAAAATTTTCTCCTGGCCTATGCAATATATCGGCAAACGAATACCGAAGCAAAAAATGTAAAAGGGGAAATTCTGAATATCAAAAATAAAAAAAGAAAACACGGCAATTGATATCTAGCACGAATTGAGACAGCATGGGCACGACAAAGACAATACAAATAAACAAAAGTGAACAAAAAGTCACACAACTAAAGAACCCTACAAAAAATTAATGTATCATCAGGTGATCAAGAAGGGTTAGCATGACATGTTCTATGCGTGACCATCGTCACAATTTCAATTAAAAATCTGAGTATATAAAAAGATTATCTTTAATTTGAGAATTGTTTAATGAAAGAAAATCTTCTATTAACGGAAGCTGCAATATATGGACTTGGCTAGCATTTTGTCTTTTCGCTGAACTTTACCTTGTGTGAAGATGGCTTCGTACAAATAAAGAAACAAATCGGCTTAAACTGCCTGATAATTGGTTCAAATAACAGAATACCGAGGTTACTGTAAATTTAGGTTCTGCATATGCTCATTTCGATAACTTATGTCTCATCGGTGCAAATAAAATCAAAACATTTGGAAATCCATGAATCGAAATATGTGTAAACGCTGATAGAGAACAAATTACCAATAGGATCTAAATAGGAAAGCCAAAATCAGCTAAGGACAGAGATCTTCAAGAGGGAGATACTCCTTAGGCTTTAACAAATTTTCTGAAATTTAGATATTGCAAATTTTCAAATAAAATCGGTTTTCGAGCCAGCACCGAAGTACTGGCTACTGGGTTGGTGAATATCCTCGGGGACTAACAATCCACCAGCAGTGGCATTGGCCCAGTGGTAACAAATAAGAAAATACCGAGGTAAATTGTCTGCTGTAAGCCTTATCCTCCAAATTCTACAAATATGTTATCGATGCAAAATTCAAGCATTGCAATGACATCCTCTTCTATACACTTTTTTGTGTGTGAATCAGGGAGATATTTAACAAAATGGTCCAATTTTTACATACATTGAAACAACTAATATTAATACCTTTTTCCTACTTATGTAGAAACATCCACCATTTTTGAAATTCAAGGAACGGTTGGCACATGTCCCTTACCGTCATGAGAAATCAGTTTCAGTCATAGGTGACCACAAAATGGAGGGGACAAGAATTTTAGGGAGGGAGAATGAGGAAAGTAGAGTAATAACAAGTTTGGCAACTTCGTTTGGAATAATAAACCCTTGAACGGGACTAAGATTACTAAATCAACAAACGAATACAAAAGCAAAGGGCAAAAGTGGGAATTATAAATCAAAACTCAAATAACATGGCAACTCAATTTTAACAAAAGTCAAAGTCAAAAAGCTTTATTTAAAGTCGATAAAAAGATAAAACAGCACAACATAAGCTCCAAGGAGCTTTTTAAATCGACTAAAGAAACAAATAACAGACATAATTTAAGACACACACAAAAACACATTTTACATACATTTTCATTTCTACACAGTTAAGACATAATATGAATTACATTTCAGCTAAACCATATAAAACAAAGCACGATTAAAATGCAGCACTAGCATAATAAATACAATACAATACAATACAAGCACAATCACATTAAAATACACAAAAGCACATTAAGCAAAGCAGCAGCATAAAAAGCAATTATTATTTGAAGCATAAAAACTAGTACTAATAAAAAATTTAAGCAGGGTAAAAGCAAAATCATGTCTAAACTAAAAGCAATTAATCAAATGCACTACTTTTACATGAGTTACCATTCCAAGTACTTATTAATTTAATAAATTGGTTAAAATTTGTTTCTTATCTAAAATCATTTGGTAACTCATTCCATGTTTTTGCAGCTAAAAATCTAAAAGAGTGAATTCCATACCTGGTTGTTCTTATAGAAGGTATTTCTACTGTGTTTTCGTATCTAAAAGAATAATTATGTTTTTAAAATTATTCAAGTCATTTAAATAAGCAGGGTTTCTATTATGTAAAATTTTAAAAGTTTCTATTGCAACTGTCCTCATTCTGCGTACACTTAATGATGGTAATTTAGATTTTTCTAATAATTCAT
>MJUU01008674.1:74697-86282 GCA_002080025.1 Modiolus philippinarum | reverse complement strand
TTAATACCTCGTGGATAATATTTGTCTAGCTAACCAATTTACCTTAGGCTCGTTAATACCTCATGGGTAACCAATTTACCTTAGGTTCTTTAATACCTCATGGGTAATACTCGTCTGGCTTTCCAATTTACTTTAGGTTCGTTAATACCTCATGGGTAATACTTGTCTGGCTTACGAATATACCTTATGTTTGTTAATACCTCATAGGTAATTCCTGTTTGGCTTCGCAAGTTTTTATGACTTTGCATATTTTACAAAAGGACATGGAGTAAATGAACATGAGACCATAACACATATGTTAACTCCAACTGCAATAATTTTAATGAGCTGTATGGCCATTTCGGAAATTAATTATTACATACCCATTTTTCAATTTCGTGCTTTTGATTGAATTATTTTAAAATTTCAATCATTTTGAACATTGTATTTTGGAACTTTAGCTCATATATTAACTGTGGTAAGGAATAACAAAGTACCGAAGTTACTGTCATTTTTCTGCATATGGCCATATCGACACTTTCTATTTTTGGAACAGTACAATAAATATAATGCACCCATTTTTCATAAGCATGTTCAGAACACACACATAAATATGAAGCGAAAAATACTGTAGAACGAAGAAAAATGTACAAACAAGCTATGGTGCCACCAATAGCCTTTATTTGATGGTGCACATGTCTGATGATTAATATATCTGCGAAAATCTCGATGTGTTGTTATACATATCTAAAATCTTCTCTGTATTAATTTGTTTTCTGATTTTTAAAATAAGATTTGAATTTACATATCTCAAATCTTGGCGAGTTGAAATCTTTTGACATGGTCTTGAATTAGTACAATTTATTCACATTGATTATTAAACATTTCTGATTCAAGCCTGTGGATCTAATATTTCTAATAGTTTTGACTCTTTCCTTGCAACCTTTTTGAACTCATCTTTACACACTCTTTGGTCCTTATTCAAATCCATTTTATCAAATAGGTCTGCAATTTCTTTTGAAGAGGCGGAGTTGAGTTGTCCCGATAGGCTGTAATATGCCTAGAAAAGAGCAAAAAAGAAGAGAAACAAATAAATGAATGGGACAGTTCCAATATTTATTTCCCTTTCTTTCAATGTGTCACATGCATCCTATATTTATGCATGACATTTAAGAAATGGATAACCTCTCCTACAATAAATTCAAATATTTCAGAGTGTCAAAAGCTCTAACTAGGATAGCATAGTAGATGTTAATATGTCTCAATAACACATTTCTATAATAAAGCAATTTTATCTTTTTATGCCCCCACAACGAACAGTCGGGGGCATATTGCTAAAATACCCCTACATGGCTACATGGTTTGTACGCGCAACCCCTCCTACAGTTTTAATGCTAGACAGTGTTCATATTGTAGATCGTTTTATGTATATATTGAAGATATGCCTGTGGTATGCACTCGGTACTGAATGTGGCCTCATATGCCGATATTTTTGGTAATGAGTACCTCTTTTAACTACTTTTAGATTACGGCTTTCCATATTGTCTTATTTTAATACTGCTGATGCGAGGTAACTCACTTGAAAGGCTTGTACAGCATAACGAAATTTAACGTTTATTATGTAACTTGGGTATTGATTGTATTTTGAAACCATCAGGCCGATGAGTCGGCTGGTGGACCAGAGATCCCCGATGGTATTCATCAGCCAAAAAGTTAGACTTGTCTGACATGAAAACATTACCTTGCGTCTTATATAAAATTATGTTATTATCAAAATTGTAACATCTCAAAATACCGAGGCTTCATTCCGTGGTTGGCAACTTTGGTATGAATTGTATTTATCATGTGGGAGCCTCAGCACTTATTTTGTAGCAAAAATATTATTACAAAGAAACATTTCTCTTAATTAAACTTGACGCGGGGCGTGTCATCCTCTAATTATTTGGGGAAACAGATGGTATTCAAACGAGTGTAAAGCCAAAGTTCTGGCTTTTCTATTATCCTATGACTTGATACTGAAGCAATAAGAGTCATCCAAAAATCAAATATAGATATTAAACAAACATATCCGATAATATGTCTTTAAATAATTAGGCTGTTCTTCGAATTCACATATATTACAGACAGATCAAATCATAGCGCAAAAATGTTATTGCAAAATTGAAAAAAAGCAAGCTACATTATACATTAGCAATCGCGGTAAAAGCCATTCCGTATACTTACTATATTTATACTAGCACTGTATAAAGTAGAAGACTTAGTAAATATAATGAGAAGCAATGTAATAAGTCTTGAACATGAACATGAAACGAAGAAATGATTTATAATTAGGGTATTGTATATGAAGGGCTTCCGACCTAAATGTTGGGTTTTAATGTCACAAATAAATTTTTCCGGCGACGCGTTAGCAGAACCGAAAACCTTGTTATAATAAATTGAAATATATATGGTAAATATGTAAGTTCTGTTACTGATGGACATGGATGTAAACTAGGAATGTGAACATGGACTATTACAAAACTTTTGATCAATTACCTGGTGTCCAATACCATATGAGTACTTTGGTCACGTATTTGTGTCTGAAACTTCTCGGATTTGCAGATTTTATAGCCTCTGTGAGACGACAGATATCTTTCCTCCTTCATTCTACTTGCAAATCATCTAAGATCCTGATCTTTTTTCCATCTAACTTGAAACCTCTTGACATGATAAGTTTTTTATCCAATGATGTATGAAACGGACTACTATAGGCTTTGGAACTTGACCTCTTGTAGGGACACGGTGAGCAATAGCAATTTGAATAGCATTTGCTTCAGTACTGCCAATCACAAGCTGATTTATGAAATACTGACGCTTGATAGTAAATGTTAAACGGTGGATAACAGGAAACGTCTGCAATAGCTGAAAATTACAATCACATGCCACAATCTGCCATGGAACCACACAGGAAAAAAACACAAATAAGGCGAAAGACGACCGTAAACAACGATAGGGACTCGGGACAGCCGGGCTTGGTCCCAGCACTAGCAAAAGCCAGAGGTAAGGTTAAACCGGTTTATGGGTACCCAAACCTACATATTTTCATTTCGAATAGAGTCGTTTATTCAGTTAATCATGATGTTATACTTTCTCTCATGCTTTTCTAATAAAACCAATTGATCCTATAAACACAATATCCTATTGTTAATCGTATTTCATTCGTTCCATCTTTTCATTTTCCTCATAGATTTGTAACACCCTCATCTAAATTTATCTTGCTTAATTCAGACTTTGTTTCTTTGTGTCGCCATTTTGATAAAGTGACCCGTGCTTTGACATTGTTTATCATAGTTGCCAATTCGTCCTCACCTCTGCTTTGACATTGTTTATCATAGTTGCCAATTCGTCCTCACCTCTTCTTTGACATTGTTTATCATAGTTGCCAATTCGTCATCAATGTCCTCTTTAGAAGCCATATTACACTAATTTTGATAATAAGTAAGAGTATAAGAATAACGTGAGAATAATTGAGTGTTTTCACAATTAACTGGGGATCAAACTTGAATAAACATACGTCACTTCTGTATGTTGTTCATTCGCTCATCAGTTAAGTTTCATGCTATTTCAAAAAGAGTTATCTTATGTGTAGTTTACAAGCATAAATACTGCATAAATAATAACATAAATTTGTCTCTGCAACACTGCTTTTAGTCAAAATACTACGAGTCATTTTTTCATAAATGCACTGAAGCAGCCATTTCAAATGCAGACAACACCCAAAGGCCTTTTTTGTTAATGTGCATTTGGAATTTTAAGCTGGTTTAATTGTTTTTGGTGTAAAAAATAAGTTGTTAACTATTTTTGTACTATTTACGGGTATCTGTTCTGTTAATTTTTGCTTTGTGTTATTTGTTATATAATTAGAAAGGGCAATAAAACTAATGTTTTTTTTTATCATAAAAATTATTTTTTGTGTGGTAATTATCATGGATTAAAATTTACTTTTTAACTGTTCTCGGGGGAATTAAAGATACATGTAATTTTAAGCCTGTTAATAAAACCCCCTTTGCCCCTACCCAATTTCCATATAGCATGCAATTTTATCAACCTCATTAGTGAGCATATAAAACTACAAATGTATTAACTATTTCTTATTGTGTTTTTCACCTCAGCTTCAAGATATTCACAGTTTAGGAACATGTGCGCCTGAAATATCTGATTTACGTATTTTGTTTATGCTGTTTAACGTTTTTGTAGTAAAAAACACAATAAACATACACGTCCAGTAAACATTGAACATTTTCTTTTGTTAGGAGAAACATTTTTATGTCTTACATTTTGACCAAATATGAATGACTGATTGATGTATAGAGGGATGACGTTTCTGAGAGGAAATATGTTGTTTACAAATGTAAATATCTAGAAGAATAGGTGATCTCAACAATCATTCAACAGGAACAGGCAAAATTCTCAAATTTGTCTTTGAGTGTCCATTTTTATATGATTAGTCTTTTAAGGTTCCACTAAAGTAAAAAAAATAGGACACTCAGTAAACATAAAACATTTGTCTGTATTTCTTAACCTGCAAGAAATGTAGTATAAAATATTATTGCGGAATGTGCTCTTTTAAACATAATCTACACGTACACACTGAGAAAATTGTAAATAAATTTGACTTTTTTATTTTATAGGTGAATCTTTTCATTTAAACACTCAATTTTCCGAAAAAAAAAAAATCAGGATCTTTTATGTTTTCAAAATAACTGTGGACGTATACTTTGATATCTAAAGTAGGGCAAGCTAATGCCAATTATTTTGGACTACTGTTCATTTTCAAGATTCAGTTCAATTTTGGTACGTAGGGGAAGTTATTCCACACATTCAGGTCAGAAATTGCCAAATTTCTACTTTAAAACATATGCTACCAGACAAACCAATGTTAGTTTGCCATGCATTATACATCACAGTATTCGAACAGAACAATTTCGACAAGAATTAGACGTTTTCCTGACCACCTGGTTTTTTAAAATTTGAGTGTATAAGCAAGGAAAAGATTTAGTTATAAAATCTTAAATTCAAATTAATTTACAATTTATGCAGCGAGTACATGTAAATTATGTTGAAAAGAATGCATTTCCTCATGATTTATTACTATAGTTCATGTAGCTTTAAAAATACAGGCAAAAGTTTTATCAATACCATGTGTCCTAACTTTTTACTTTAGTGGAACCTTAAAGGGTAAGCAATATATTCACAAGAGGACAATCTACTGTGCTTTCTTTTTGATAGTAAGAATATCTATTTAACAATCATTACACTTCATATACAAGCCATTTTACTTGTTTTCCACGGCCCCTTTGAGGACAACAATGTCGATGATCTAAGTCCATCCAAACTGTATCTTTCATTTTTCAATTATAATTTCATTTTCATATTTATAACCACTGTGTCGATGCCGCTGCTTGTGGACATGTTAGTCCCGAAGGAATTCACTACTCTAGTTGTCCAGTACCTCGGTGCTGGCCCGAAAACCGATTTTTTGGAAACTTACAATAACTTAATTAGATAATTAATTTTGTTAAAAACTAAGGAGTATCCCCGTCATGCAAAGCTCTGTCATGAGCTGAGTCTGACTTTCGATTTAGATCCTTTTATTTAATTGTTCTCTGTCAGCCTATGTAGATCTTTCGATTCCTGGATTTTCAATGTTTTGATTTTATCTGCACTGAGGGGACATAAGTTGCTGAAATGGCCGTATGCATGAAGAAAGTAAATTCACTTCGGTATTTTGTTATTTACACATTTATAAGCTATAATTTTAAGCTACTTATGGATGCTGTAGAGGACTATGCCAGAAAATGGATTAAACGTGAACAAGATGAAGACCTGGATTCTCTTTCGGAGTGGGTTAAGTATGTGAGGTCCATGATTCTTAAACGAATTAGTCAACTAAAGCATCATCCATTTTCAAAAATGCCGATGTTGCCAGATACTTGTCCTCCATTCATGACATATGTCATATGTCGTTGTTCCGGCAGATAAGGCCCCTAATAACATCATTTTCATTTGTAAAAATCATTACATCGATTGTTTAAAGAAAGAACTAGGTATTGAAAATACCCAGGGCAATCCAACATACACAGCTACTACTCTGTCTAAGGAGGAGATATTGCAGAACCATAGATCTGTTTTGCTTTCCTTTGGGATTTCAACCAAAGATGAAGACACTGAACTCCCCACCTTGCACTGGGTACCAAAATTACACAAATGCCCATACAAACAACGGTACATCGCTGGATCTGCTAAATGTTCTACAAAACCTATTTCTAAGCTATTAACATCCATCTTGACAGCCGTAAAAGAGGGCCTTCAAAAATATTGTGATACCAGCTTTTCAAGAAGTGGTGTAAATGAAATGTGGATATTAAAAAACTCTAAGGATCTGTTTGACATATTAAAATCGAGATCATTATCACACTGTAACAGCATTAAAACTTTTGACTTTTCCACGCTTTATACTACAATTCCCCATGAACAACTGAAATCACGGCTGAAAGATATAATTCATAGATGTTTCTCCCGCAAGAACGGCGAACAAAGATATAAGTACATTGTTATAGGCAGAGAACAAGCATACTTTGTGAAATACGACTCAGAATCACAGAAAAAATATACAGAGGAAGAAGTGATTAAAATGTTAGAGTTTCTGATCGACAATATATTTGTCCAGTTTGGAGGACTTGTTTTTCAACAGACTATCGGAATTCCAATGGGCACAAACTGTGCACCTCTTTTAGCCGATCTATTTCTCCACTCATTTGAAGCTGAATTCATCGAAGGGCTTCTTCAAAATAAAGATAAAAAACTGGCACAGTCCTTTAATTTAAGCTTCCGTTATATAGATGATATTTTATCACTAAACAATCCTCGCTTTTGGTGATTTTCTTCATCTTATCTATCCAAAAGAGCTAGAAATTAAGGATACTACAGATACTTCCACATTAGCCTCGTTCCTTGACCTTCATCTTGAAATTGACAAAAGAGATACACTACAAACTAGGCTATATGACAAACGCGATGACTTCACTTTTCCAATAGTCAACTTCCCCTTTCTTTGTAGCAATATTCCAAAAGCACCAGCATACAGAGTTTACATCTCCCAACTCATTCGCTACTCAAGGGCCTGTGGGCGATACAGTGACTACCTTGATAGAGCTCGGTTGCTTACAAATAGACTACTTAAGCAAGGGTATGTTGATCATAATTTGAGGTCATCACTACAGAAGTTTTACGGTCGACATCACGATCTTGTGGACCGCTATGAGATATCTGTTTCCCAGATGACAACAGATCTTTCTCTTTGCCACTAAAGTTTGATTTTCCTCTACCGGATTTGACTTTACTACCGGAGTTGACATGTTCAACACGGCGGGTGTCTTATAAGAAGCAGGAGATGCTTACTCTACCGTTGGACCTGATCTCACCCATGGTTTTTATTGGTCCGTGTTGTTCATTTTTGTATAAAATTATGTGCGTGTCTTCATTTTCTTTTCTGTGCCGTGCCCATGTTATGTCTTCGTTTCTTCATTTTTCCGACGTTGCCATTGTCCTTGGATTGTTCTTTTCAGACTGACGGTTCGGTTCTCACTTACTTTATATAAAATGTACATATACTTTAACCTTTTACCGCAGTTCGACAAGAGTTTTTAACTTGTTCGTTTATTTATGCATAACGAACTGCTTCACAGCACTCATCAGTTTATTTAACAAACATTTCAACTGTATTCTATTAAAAACTGTACTGTATGTCTGTTTACTGTTTCAACTGTATGCTTATTGCAGTTTTTCTTATGTTGTATTGATATTTCAATAATTTTTCCATATCATATACCCAGTCTGTATGGCCATATCAGCCCCTCGTTCTGAAATATCAATATCAGCCCGATGATATGGCTATTTTAGTCCGGATGTGATGATAACTCCTAAATGGAAGTATATAATAAACAACTTTAGACATGGCCTTTTCCATGTCAGCACGGTCATCATTCCTCGACAAATATCAGCTCTCGGCTGGCGCCTCGGGCTGATATTGGAGTCTCGAGATGATCACCGTGCTGATATGGAAAAGGCCATGTATTAATCGCTATTTATAGTTCAATGAAGTGACATTGAAAATTAAAGATATCTAAGAATATTCACACAAAATGTAAACCCTTTTAAACGATAAAATATTTTAAAAATGCAAAAAACTTTACTTAACATGTTAATTATTCAAGAAAAAGGCAAAAAAGGCTACAGTTCAGAAGTCAATATGATATACATCTACAAACGAATACCGAAGCAAGAATGAGGAAAGGGGAAATTCTAATTCCCCCCCCCCAAAAAAAATCAGGATGTCTGAAAAAGGACTTTTATGTTTTCAAAATAATTGTGGACGTATACTTTGATATATAAAGGAGGTCAAGCTAATGCAAATTATTTGGGACTACTGTTCATTTTCAAGATTCAGTTCAATTTTGTGACATAGGGGAAGTTATTCAACACATTCAGGTCAGAAATTGCTAAATGTCTACTTTAAAACATAAGCTACCAGACAATCAATGTTAGTTTGCCCTGCATTATGCATCACAGTATTCGCACAGAACAATTTCGACAAGAATTAGACGTTTTCCTGACCACCTGATTTTTTTTTCGGCTGGCGCCTCGGGCTGATATTGGAGTCTCGGGATAATCACGGTGCGGATATGGAAAAGGCCATGTATTAATCGCTATTTATAGTTCAATTGTGGCATTGAAAAGTAAAGATATCTGAGAATATTGACACAAAATGTAATCCCTTATAAACGAAAAAATATTTAAAAATGCAAAAAACTTTACTTAACATGTTAATTATTCAAGAAAAAGGCAAAAAGGCTACAGTTCAAAAGCCAATATGATATACATATGCAAACGAATACCGAAGCAAGAATGAGGAAAGGGGAAATTCTAAAATTATAAATCCTAAATCACGGCAATTCACAGCCAACACGAATTGAGACAGTATGACAAGGACAAAACAAATAAAAAAAATGAACAAGAACGCCACAAAACTTAAGCAGTAGCAGTGTGAACCCCTATAAAAACTGAGGTATCAGGCGCACAGATTCATTTACTGTGAAATCGTGTCCTTGTGTTTCTTATGCGAGTTTTCCAGATAAATGACTTTCTGTCTTGTAAGCGCTTTCATTTCTGAAATAAGTTTCGCTTAATAACCTTCCAAAATCAATTTTTATTTCTGCTATGAAGTATTTCTCAAAACATGCATTGAAAATGCCATAGAAAATCTGAAAAGTATATAGTCTGTTTCAGAAACCACGAAAGCGCCTCTAAACATTTAGCTAAGACTTTTCTTTAACTTCTTAATATATTATTTTTTTGTGCTTCGTGATTCTAACTTCCTTATTCTATATTAGTTTTTCAAGTTCTTGATTTTATGTTTTTATTCCGAAAGACAATTTTAACATTGAAGATGAAATAAAATATGAAATAATGAATTTTGAATTTGTAATTGAGAAACTATAATTCAAAATTACAAAAAGGAAAATTTGGATTTCAGAAATGATCAGAAATGGAGAAATTAGAATGTATAATGACAAATTCAGAAGTAAGGATTAGAAATTCAGAGGATATGATGTATAATTTTTAACTTAAATGCTGGACACAGAATTTAGAATTTATAAAATGGAAGAAAGAATTTGGTGTAATAACAAAATTATCGAACAGAATTGTTAAGAGCTAAAGTCCAGGAGGCAAAGAGACAAATCAGGTGGAAAGATTATCGACTGCAATGGTCCAGATAAGAATACAGAAAGTGGAATATTGAATTTAGAACCAAGAATGAAGAATTTAGCTTAAAAAAATTTGAACTCATTGGCTTTCCATAAAAAAAGTGTCGGTAGAAATTTGTTGTTTGGATTCAATTATTTAACCTCAACGCACCTACACTATCTTTAAAACTTGAATTCTGTGGTAAGGGAAATGCCTTTCGCAGCTAACAACCTCGGGTGAATCTTTAATAATAAATGTAAAAAATGGATAACAGGAAACACCTACAATGGCTTAAAATTATAATTACATAAATAAACATGACAATAGGAAAATCTTAAATCGCGTTCATTTTCTCAGATTCATTCTCTAAAAACATTTGATTTTCCACGCCTTTTCCAAGCTTTCTCGTGATAAACTAAAATCACAAATCAGAGGTATCATTTAAAAGGTTTTTGTCGATTCAAACAAAAAATGTTGTGCCAGTTGTTATAAATTCACATTTAAAAGAAAACATGCTACGATGAAAAACAGGTGTACAGAATACTTGATTTTCTTATTGATAATATTTGTAACACGTGGAGGTGCTGCTTTTTATCAAATGAAAATTGGTATACAAATGGGAACAAATTGTGAATCTGTACTTGTAAACTTGTTCTATGCTAGATCTTCCAATATACCTTATGAATACTAAACTTTATCACAAAAGGGACGATTTTAATTTTAAATTATAAATTTTCGAAACATGGACAGTAACATTCCAGCTTCTATTGCTTACGGATTGTATGTTTCACAGTTGATTCGTTACGCGAAAGGTAGCACCAATTCTACATTTCTTCTTTGATCAAGGCTTCGAACGTTTCGTGTCGTTGGATCATTAAAAAAGTTCTTCAATATCTGTCCTTTATGGAAAAATTTGAAGTTTCGGTCCAAACTTTGATTCAAGATTATTTTTTTTTACTTATATATAATTAATACTTGGATGATCTTTTCTTTTAACTGTCTACGACCTTTCAATAGCAGTTGCTGTTAAGTTGTTACCGGACACGACCTCAATGAAAGAGGAGGTTTGGATCGCCATTTGAACCTGTTTAACTCACCATTCATTTTGCCTGTACCAAGTAGGACCATTGCGGTCGACAATGGTTTACACTTGCTTTGTCTTTTTTTCATGGACTTTGGCTCTGCTCTTGACAATTCTGCTCGGTAATTTTGTTATGACCCTAATTATGCATTGAACATGTTCTTCCACTAATAACAAGTGTTTTGCTAAATGGATCCTATCAATATGTCCTCCTGAATAAGAGATAAAGAAAACAACAGAAACCGGTAGATCTACTTTTTTTAAAGACTTACATCTGGAATGTTCATCTCACCACTAAAATTTACGACAAAGAGGCGACTTTAATTTCAAATTATCAATTTACTTAACAAGGATAATACATTCCAGTTTCTTCTGCTTAGGAAGTATATGTTTCATAGTTGATTCGTCGAGCTAGAGCTAGCACATAGTATTCAGACTTTCTTATTATGCATAGCTTTCTCCGTGACCGCCATATTAATCACGAAACAGGTTCTTTGATATCAGTCCCTTGCTGAAAAAATGAAATTTTCGGTACCAACTGTGATTCAAGATTATTTTTTTTACATTTTTTTTTACTTAGTACTGCGATGAACATTTATTTTCACTGTCTACGACCATTCAATAGTTGAGTTACTGCCGAACACAACCGCAATGGAAGGGGAGCGTTGACGTGTCATAAAAACCGGTTTTACCACCATTTCTTTTGAAATGCCTGTACCAAGTCAGAACCATTGCGGGG
>MJUU01008674.1:27358-40210 GCA_002080025.1 Modiolus philippinarum | reverse complement strand
CTCGGCCTTCATTTACTTTAGGGGATCCACTACTTTAGGGCGGTGATTTCTTTGCATTTACATTTATTACAGAAAGCTTTGGTTAGGGACCAACCATTTAACCTGAAAGGGGGGTTGTGTTATTTTCTTGACAGAAAATTTTTTTCGCGCGAAATTTTTTTTTCAAAATTAACATTACTTTTTTGGGCAGAAAGCCTCCTTCAGAATTTTTTTTTCATCACTTTGGCAGCCAAAATATTTTCTCAAAAAATCAGCTCCAAAATGTTTTTTTTTAACCATAGACCCCACCCCTTAAAGTTAAATGGTCTGTCCCGTATGGTAAAGATCATGGATTAGGGTTAAAGTTTGGAATAGGGCTTGAGTAAGTGTCCTATGGTAAGAATATGGTAGGCCTATCTGATCTAGGACATGGTCCCCTAAACTGAGTAAACTTAGGCCATGTGGTATAGCATGATTTATATGTTGGGGATTTGAATCATGAATTATAATATGCTAAGGCTGAATATGAATTGTATATAGGCTGAATTATAAATTGTAGAGTTGAGCTGTCAAGTCTTGCACATAAGACGTAGCACTTATTTTTCAAATTTGCTCAAATTCCCTTTGATTTTTATTTTTTCCTTTGATCATTGAAAATGTTGACAAACCTTGGGTATGGAATTTTCAAAACTTGATAGGTATACAAGTTGAGAAAGCTTTGAGACGATTTGATACTATTCACACCAAAGATAATTTGGTTTGGGATGGGCACCCTTTAAAGTTTTGAAATAAATGATTATTAATCGTTTTTTATAAATCAATTGCCTGGTCGTAGGCTGGTACGTTTGTGTGTCCGGCAACCTTTTGACTCGATTGGTAAATGAAAAAAATTGTCTCATGAATATTGTTAACTCACAAAAATGTTTTCAATATTTAAACACTTACAGAATATTCGTAAACGCAGAAATGTTATCTACCTTGACCTACCTTAGGTGAAACCAATTCTTTCTATGCAGCAACCATTTTTAAATGAACAAGTTTCCGTTTTCTCTTGTCTTTTATTTAAAGGAGCTGACAAGTATAGCAGTCTTCAGATTATATGATAATGATTATTTAATACACGTAAGTTTTCAAATAAAGAATATAATTCTTTACATGCATAACTTATACAGAACATATGGTGACAATAGGAAAACTACCAATGATAACAATATTTCTCAAGGAACAACCTTTCAAGCATCTATTTGCAAAGAGTATTATACTCTGCATTACATTACCTACTTGATCTTGAAGTATCCCCAAGTTGCAGGAGCCTATGCCAGTAAAGGCTTATACTCTATATTATTAACCAAATATTGGCGCTTCATATATCACTTACCCACAGAAACAGCCTACGGAATTATAGCCGATACATTACGTCGCAGCTAAACTTAAAGTCCACATTAGTAATTTATAGTGTCGCTAGAGACATTTTACGACCCTTACCATGATAGATCGGCTACAATGCCTAGATGTCAAATTACACAGTAGGACCCTTAAGTAAAGGGGGCTCAAGGCTTGAATACTGTGAAAGACAATACACAAGCAATGAGAGAAATGGAGGACTGACGAGTTATTGAATAAAAAGGTTAAAATCACGGAAATTCAAGATGTAACATAAATGAAGACAATATAACACAGACAACACAAATAAACAAAAACATCGCAAAACTGAATCACTCTGAGCAGTGTAAATCCTCCAAATCATCAGACCGTCCTGGAAAACATGAAATATTCATCAATAGTACTCGGTGTCAGCCGACCAAATGAAAAGTGTGATTTTGTCATTGTCTTTGCTTGGGAATACGATAATAAACACTCGATCTTATTGTAATGATTCATTAGTGCATCCAGAGGGGGGTTCCGCGGATGTGACCTGTCTAATCATGGTAACGATCGAAAAAGCTTGGTTTAACACAGAGACATTTCATTCTTATATGTATGTAACGCTAATTTTGATTGGATAGCATCAAAATTTTCAAGGTGGAAAATCATAGGTTTATCGTTGGAATCAATAGCAATGTTTCTGCGCAAAAGAAAACCAAATCTACGACCCCCTTTCAGATCCTAGAATATAGTAGGGTTATCATTTAATTGTGTTCATCATAACATATTTTGAGACGGTATTTTCATCCTGTTGCCTGTTGACGAAATCGTAGTGCAAATTGGAGGAAGTACTTAGACAAAAGCGAACGAGTTGTGATGTAAGACGCTGATTACTGCTCAAAACAGAAATTTCGCTATTGAAACGTTCAAAACACGCTTGTCGTCAAACGTCCCAAGTAATCACTATACTGCATAGCAGTAAAGCTGGGTAAAAGTCTGGAATTTCTTCGCTGGCATTCAAAGCTGTGCCTTCCTCATATCAGTCTCCCAAAACTGCATTAAAGAGACATAAGTTGTCGAAATGGCCATATTCAGAAACTAGATTTACAATATCTCAAAAAAAAAAGATTAAAAACATTTTGCTTAAAACTAAGGAGTATCACCTCTTTGCATGTCTCTGTCCTTAGCTAATTTTAGCTTTTCATTGAGATCTTTTTGATTATTTTTCCTCCATTAGATTTTACACATTTTTGGTTTATGGTTTTCCAATCGTTTGGTTTGATCTGTACTGAACAGATAAAATTGTCGAAATGGACATATGCAGAGATTAAATTTACATGAACTATTCATTACAACTGGGCCGATGTCTCTGTTGTTGAACTGTAAGCCCCTGAGGGTATTGACCAGCCGAGTAGTGAGTACTTCGGTGCTGATCCGAAAGCCGATTTTATTTTGAAACTTGCAATATGTAAATTTTTGCAAATTTTGTTGAAACGAAGGAGTATTTCCCTCATACAAGGCTTTCTATATCAGTTTTTAAACATCTTTCAGTTTATGGTCTTCCAAATGTTTAGATCTTATGTGCAATGAAGTGACATAAGTTGTCGAAGAAGTCACATGCAGAAAGTAATTCACAGTAAGTTCGGTATTTAGTTATTTATTCATAGGAGGATACCAAGTATGGGAATGTTTTTGAAATAGCTAATTGGTCTTAAGTCATGCCAGAACCATCATAGAATTGCTGACCCTCGTTTCGGATAATGTGGGTAGTGGATGGTTTGATAGGAACTATGCTGCAAAGTTTCAGTATGCACACAAGCACCAGGCACCATGCTTCAAGTTCAGCTTATAACGATGAAAAAGAAAGGAAATTGGGTAAATATCAAGGAGACAACATCCCATATCCAGGTTAAAACGACCCAAAACAAAGCATCTAGGGGTCACCGTACGGTCTTCAACAAAGTAAGGAACCTCACACCATATAACAAGCCCTAAATGACCCCAAAAAGGTAAAAAAGTGAATAAATCAATGGTAACAAATCACATCCAATAACCCAAATATCAAGAAACTAAAATTTTATAAGTAGACAAGGACAAGCCAATGACCAACATATTTCTGACTTGGGACAGGCGCAAAAATTGCGGTGGGGTTAAACTCGTTGACGGTTGACTTTTGAATTAGCAACGCTTTTCGAGCCGCCCCAAGAACCAACAGAACAGTCTTGGGCATATTTGGAATAGCTAGCTTGGTTAGCATGGAAATGAAACAAACCAACTCTTTGCATGTCTTCTTTCAACGTTAAATTCAACTTCAGAATCATACCACTAGAACATTTCTTTAGGAGCTTGGTCATCTTTTTGACCTGTCATGTGGTGCATAACATCATTTGCTCAGCTCTGAGGTTTTTGTATGGTACAAGTAAATGGTGACCAGCCAACTTGCTGGCTGCTATAGTTTGTCAGCTTGACCTTTTCTCATTAATTTATACCGTCGTTCTGCTGAAACCAGTCTAAGACCAAGAGGCAAATCTCGACACTGTGAACAAATTAATTCCAGGTCTCGATGTCGATATATATTTCGGCACTAATGTTGTTGCAATAGATGCTCACTTGGTGTTCGTATTCGTGGACGTTATAGTAATTGAGACTTTCATCGAAGAAAAATTCTTTGGCGAAGGCAAGCAGGTTTTGTGTAATTTCTATAGCGCTCCGCAAATTGTGAGTTGTGGCGATGCTACCTTTTGAGTTTGTGCTACTTTTACGCCTGATCTCACCCATGGTTTTTATTGGGCCCGTGTTGTTCATCTGTATGTGTGTCTTCATTTTTCTTTTTTGTCCCGTACTCAAGTGGTGTCCATGTTTCTTAGTGTTTGCCTTTGTCCATGGATTGTTCGTTCTTTTGACTGACGGTTCGGTTCTCACTTACTTTTAGATCTAGCTGTGGCTTTTTGTTGAGCAACACTTTGTTCAATGGTTGACTGCTTTGGAGGCACCCATCTCAACAAATTTCAGGGGATGCATTTGTAGCAGCGGTCACGGCCCAACTCCCAAACGGTTTGAATTCAAAGACATAAGCAATCGTCCAAGAAACTTGGCGGTAGTGTTATGCAACCATCGACCACCCACAACATATTCCCGTCAGTGACCTTGGTTGATAACGAGTGACGATGTTTATTTACAACAGCTTAAGATACAGCTTTATGCACTTGCTATGGTTGTAGCCCAGACATGTCATGGTTTTGAGGCTGCTTTTGTTTGTATTGCAACAGGATACACCTTTGTATCGCACATGATCCAACATTTATTTTCATGTTATAGTTCCTTTAATATGGAGAAAATATCTAGATATTCTAGCGGAGGATGTTGTTAATCGTTGACTTTCATTTCATTTGTTTTGTTCAGAGGAGCAACGGCAGTAGAATACCGAAGGAACAACAGAAGTGATGATTACAAAAATCGAAGTCCAAAGACATGGCAAAAACGGCAACACAAAACAAGGACACGAGACAGCCACAATGCACGGAAATAAAAAAGACGACATTAAGAACTTAGGCACTCATAGTGTGAACTCCCACGAAAACTGGGAGTGACATCAGGTGCTCCGGAAGGGTAAGCATGTCCTGCCCCACTAGTGGCACCCGTCACACTATTAGTGAGTCAATCCAGGATCTAGTCAAAACCGGGTATGTCAAATCCTTGAAGACGTGAAATCTAGCTGTAAATGTCCGTTTTCATTTGGTACACAGACATGTCATATCTGTCAATGATGTCATGGTGACGGCCATAGAATTTCTGAAGGGATGAAAGTAGCAATGGCTGAACAAATCCCTGACTAAGCAGCTTTTGGTACAGTGTTTTTGCTCTATTAAAAAAATCACTGTATACACTACATGCTCGGAAGTAACGAATCAACTGTAAAATGTACACTTCATATGCTGGGGAGGTAGGTATATTGCTGCTCAGAAAGGGAAAGTTCACAATTAGGAAGTTAAAGTCATCACGTTTGTCATATAGCGTAGATTTCAAACGTCCATCTTCGTCAATGTATATCAAAAGATCTAAGTACGAAGCTGAACTAGTTGTATCAGTAGTCTCTTTAATAACTAAATACCGAAATTACTGTGAATTTAATTTCTGTATATGCGCATGTCTCTTCAGTGCAGATAAAATCTAAACGTTTGGAAGACCATAAACTCAAAGATGTTTAAAAACTGATAGAGAACAAATAACCAATATGATCTAAATGTGAAGCCAAAATCAGCTAAGGACAGAGCTTTGCATGAGGGAGATACTCCTTAGTTTTCAATAAAAATTTACAAAAATTTAGATGTCATAACGTTTCAAGTAGAATCGGCTTTCGGGTCAGCACCGAAGTTCTGACTACTGGGCTGGTGAATACCCTCGGGGACTAACAGTTCACCAGCAGTGGCATCGACCAAGTGGTAAGAAATAACTAAATACCGAAGTTACTGTGAATTTAATTTCTGCATGTGCGCATTTCGACAACTTATGTCTCTTTAGTGCAGATAAAATCTAAACGTTTGGAAGACCATAAACTCAAAGATGTTTAAAACTGATAGAGAACAAATGACCAATATGATCTAAATGCGAAGCCAATATCAGCTAAGGAAAGAGCTTTGCATGAGGGAGATACTCCTTAGTTTTCAATAAAAATTTACAAAAAATTAGATATTGTAACGTTTCAAGTAGAATCGGCTTTCGGGTCAGCACCGAAGTACTGACTACTGGGCTGGTGAATACCCTCGGGGACTAACAGTCCACCAGCAGTGGCATCGACCCAGTGGTAAGAAATAACTAAATATCGAAGTTACTGTGAATTTAATTTCTGCATATGCGCATTTCGACAACTTATGTCTCTTCAGTGCAGATAATTTTAGTCCCCATGGGAAAAATGTCATCACCATCGCAGTCGTCAGTCATGGCCCCAATTATGATTGTGTCATTCGCCTATCTGCAAAAATGTGGTAAATCACCCGAGTACTATGTCGTTCAGAAGCAAGGTTGGCACCTTTGGGTGGCTGTATAGATAGTAGATCGGTGTGTGGGAAGGACAGGCACTTGTAGCTCATCGATCTTTTGTGTGATCTGAGAAGCTGTTTTGCGCCATTATGAGCCTTTTAAGCTTCTACGATCTTGATCACCTTGGTGCAATCTCGGTCTAATTTAATATTACCGAGTTGATACTGTAAATTTTTAGATTAAATGGCTCGCTTTACTTCTTGGAACTCTTTAGAAAGCGCCTATGGCTGCTCTGGGTCGGTGTTCTTGATGGACGTCATTCATTTAGTTAATGGGACAATATGGTACATTCTTAAGCGTTTGAGAGAACGTACTTACATGCCCCTTATTTTGGAACAAACGCTCTTAAACGCCTCTTTTTGCGTTTGAGGTGTTTTAAGAATTTTGCTTCTGGTGTGTTCAGGCAGTCCTCAGAATACTACATTCGGTAGGATGTTGGGTGGTGGCAGGGAATCTCAACCAACAAAATTGGAGCTGAATTCGTTACCTCCAGATTAACATTCAGGAGGACCTTAGATGCATGGCAAGTAATTCAAGCGGATAACGCTCATTTAATCAGAATAGGTAATATACATCAGCGAGGACACTGTCTTGGAGAAATGTCCTTGGCCGAGAGAGCAATTTTGTTGAAATCTTATCCGTAAAGCTGATGGTTTATGTTCGTTTGCTTGTAGATTTGCCAGGTGTCCAGACATTGTTTATACTCGTTTAAGGTCATGATTTAGAGGATTGCGCTCATGGCAACTCTCTTAGTCTTCTTGGTGACTTTGTCCTTAGCTTTGTAGGCGTAGATATTTGCATGAAGGTCCACTAATTCAGTTACCTTGCCATCAGGCAATGAATGAATTTAATGAATATAAGTACATTGTCATAGGCATTCCGTTACGGGATATCTGTTTCCCAGATGACAACAGATCTTTCCCTTTATAACTAAGTTTGTTTTTACTCTATCGGATTTGACTTTACCACACGGCGGCTGTCTTATAAGAAGCAGGAGATGCTTACTCTACCGGTACACCTGATCTCACCCATGGTTTTTAATGGGTCCGTGTTGTTCATCTGTATGTGTGTCTTTATGTTTTTCTTTTTTGTCCCGTTCTCAAGTGGTGTCCTTGTTTCTTGGTGTTTCCTATGTTGCCTTTGTCCATGGAATGTTCGTTCGGTTCTCACTTACTTTTCATTTGATCTTAATAACTCCGGTAATGATGCCGTAGGGATACTTTGCAATCGAACATTTCCTAACAATGTGACGCAATATCCTTGCAAGGAGAAATATGTAGTTTATATATATGTAAAGCTGTCGATGAAATTTGACATAAGAATCTTTGAGATGCCCAGGATGCAGACCTTCAAATAGACGTGTTTGTTGTAACGGGCTTTACGTTTCTAATGTCGACGGATGCTAAGTTCTCGGTGGAGACGACATGATAATTGAAATTGGATTTGGTTAAACGCTTAAGCGCCTACTTGGCATTAGTATTCAGTAGATGGACATCGACCCTTTTTTTATGTTCCCTTATTTTAGAGAAGGATATAGAGCTGATCGTTAGTTAGTAAAAGGTCTCAGAGTGAATTAAAGGTGAAGAAAAAGCAGGAAAAGGGTTTTTGCATAGCTGGGTTTTGCCATGAATTTGTAGAGATTGTCTCATGTGATTTACTCCATATACATTTTGTTTGCTAATTTAAAACTCGAGATGTCTTCTCCTCAATGTGGAGTATGTAAAAGATTCTCCGTTTGATGGATGTATGCGCTTAATATTTATCAGTTAAGAGTGTTCTTGTATTTGAGAGAACTTCTCACATGGATACAGATTTTACTTCTTGAAACACGTGTACAGCATAACGAAATTTACTGGTCATTATGCAATTTCGGTATTTTTGTATTTTTACTATCAAATTTCGGCATTTCATTATTCATATCTGTTTATCTCCTAATGTAAATCTGACCAACTAGCTATAGTGCACAAATTTCCCCTTTTTATGCCATGTTTCTTGCAATTCCTCGATGAGTGCCCGGTCATTGATTATATATTGTGATTGTCTATCAGTCTTTTTGTAAGGCAATGGATGATAGCGATTGTAAAAACACTTTTACAATTAATCTAATGTTTGTTGAGAATCCTACATCCATCAGTGAAAACAAATATAAATTTAGCGTTGCTCTACATGTAGCAATGAATTCTACTTTCACCACTAAGGCCCATTCTGAGTTGAAGGTCTGTTCATGATGAAGAGCAACAATAAAAGCGTTCTTTTTGTTTGGTTCTAGAATGTATTTCAAGGTGCTTCGTATCATTTGCATTTACTGCATATCTTTTCATTGTTGATTACTTTGTAAACTACCCATTTGTAGTAAAAGTAATATATTGCGGGAAAAATTCTGGAATTCTAAAGAATAATCTTTATGATATATAGACAAGGATTTTATCGATCTAACATATAAAGAATATACGACTTTAAACTTGAAAATTATTATATTGCTATCATCAACTGGACAAGAGTGGAGTGTGAATCGAATCTCGGAATAATAGGCTCTTCAAGTGAAAACAACCAACATATCTACGATCTATTAGGTAAAGTCAACATTCTAACCAAGGGGAGACCCTTGTAAAAAACCAAGATATTTTGATATTTATATTGGTTACATTTGTATTTCTGATTTTGACGTTTAAAATCGTAACAAAGTTTTTTACTTCAACTTTTAAGGTCGCTTTATGTTGTAATTATATACTAGATAAATTCCCTTCCTGATTTTCAGTTTATACCGAATGCCGAAACTGTTTTACTTCGTTTTGAATTTAACCTGTGTACCATAAGTTTTCCAGGGAGCATCAAGCCGATGAATTCCGTATCTATATCCGCATCCATCACCTTGGAAAAGCGAAAGAAGCACTTTTCGTTCGTGTTTGGGTGGAAATGATTTGCTCTCACCTACCTGACCTGCACAAATCCGATATTAGTATGTTAAAGCATTTCCTTGTAAAAGTTCAAAACTGATGTTTTACATCCAGATTATATTTATTGTCTTTGGTCTTCCGTCTTCTGGTGTTACTACTTTTGCCTGGTCTTTGGACTTTGATTTATGCAATCTTGTGCTTTGTTCCTTCGGTATTCTACTGCCATTGTTTTATAAATATTTGTAATATGCTTGAAAAGGGTGAAACATATCTGGCAACAGAAACAAACTATGTGATCGGAAAGGGATTACTAAGTGGGTCTCATTGGGGTCTTAGCGTGACACGGGATCGGCCGTTTTTCTGTAAGCGTGACTCGTGAAAGTCAAATTATTGTGCGTGAAAACGGGAAACGAATAGAAGGATACGTGAAGTTAGATAAAAATGGTTCGGGAATTCGGGAAAAATGATAATATTACTAAGCGGGAATTCAGTTTAGTTTTTCGTTATTAAAAACTTGGATGTATGAACGACTTACAATCAGTGACGTTCTGCAAGATACCTTTTGATCTTCGACTGGATCCTGATGTTTTGTATTGGGAAATATACTGACGGAATATTGAATGGCCAGTTCCCAAATCCGTGAGGGATGTGAGAAGTTCCGTTGGAACCTACTCGTACTACCGTATCCGCATGTATATAAAAGGCTTTTCAGAAATAGCCAGATCCCTTCATAAGTTGACAGTGAATATATTAAATGTCACGGTAGCGTCAGGCGGCAATGGACGGGTCCAAATATTCGGATACCCAGATACCAGTCAGTTTAACGTAAATATATTTTCATAAAAAAACTTATAAGGCGACTTCTTTATCTGACGAGTGTACAGCTGGATACAAGTCGTCAATTGTTGGCCATGAAAAGTTTTAATAAACCAGAACTCTTTGTGAATTTTGTATGGAGATTCATGCTCTCAAGATGAACAATGACAGAAATGGAGTAAATGCACATGAGACAGAGTCTCTGCAAATACATGTTAGAACCAAGTAATGGAACAACACTTTTATTGTCACCAAGTGTTCTTCAACAATAAGCTTTGTCCATATCCCATAGTAAGTTCAAGACGGCCCCTACCAGCGATTGGGCGGAATTCATTGCTAGATGTCGAACAACGCTACATCAATTTACATTTTCTTTTGATCATGAATGCGGGATCGTCAATAATCATAAAGATAACAGGCAAAGTGTTCTTGCAATTGGTGTTATCCGTTTCCTGACAAAAAGACTAACAGAAGACAATCACAACATTTTAACAACCAAAAGGCACTCTTCGAGTTAATTGCAAGAAAACCTGGCATTATAAAATAGTAAGATGATGGCACTATAAGCAGGTGGTCGGAAATATATTTGGAAATTACAAAAAATAAAATGTCAAAATTTTAACTTAGTATTATAGTATATTCATTAGTTAAATTCTCTCAAGAACTAGTGCACCATGACCGATACATAAATAGAGAGAGAGAGAGCACTGAAAAAAAAGCGCAAATTCCTGTTATTTCGATATTCTTTAATGAAGTTCAAACAAGTTGGTGATCTCAAACTGGAAAACAGACCTGATCTAAAGAACATAACCTATCCTACACATTCCTACAATATCTATAGAGTATTTTGATACATATATTTTTCCTAACCTTGTCAGAAGGACTATGTAAGATATGATGTTATTTTTTTTTAACTCAATGACACATGACCCAAAGAGTTAGTGTAAGCTGTTACTATATCAATTTGGCATCGGTCTTCCGTTAACCTTTTTGACCGAATTTAACAAACATTCACAGATATAATGTATGGAATATCCCGTACAAAATGACTCATCCGTCATGATCCGATAAGAAAGCCCACCCAAAAGCGTAGAACATAGTTTTAACATGGGACTATACGAGAAAATCGCATTTTTATCATCACTTCTGAAAACTCTCAAGAAAATTCGACCATATTTTACAGAAAAGGTGTTTGGGACTTCCTTCACAAAAATTGCCAATCAGTTCATTGCGACCCGACAAAAAAACATGGCTACCAGGAGGGAACATAATTCAATATTGAATTATATTGGAAAATTGTTACCGATAGACCCTGTGGAAAAGGAAATCATTTCTTGTTCCTGGACATCAATTAATCGATTCTCAAAAAGTTCTTTCAGGGAAAAGTTTACAGCGGGCGAAATAAAAGTGATGTGATGACAAAGGCGGCTCACCCTAGCTATATCCAGGTGAGCTACTGCAGTATAAAACATACGTAACATATGTCTTAAACCACGTGTCAGAATTAGACAATTAATGATAGAACTGCACTCCATATTAAATATGTTGTATTTTGTTGCACAAGTGGTAGAAATGATTTTGTGGGATTAATTTTGTTGGAATAACAAGTGTCGGACTAATGAGATGACCCCATAGGAATATATGCACAAAAACTTATCACTGGTTACACGTTACTCTATTTTCTAAATAGTAAATAAGCGTGAATCGGGAAAACCAAAAAATGATAAGCGGGATACGGGAATCTAACAAAACGATAAGCGGGATCCGGGATCAGAACCCCCCAATGAGACCCCCTACTAATGCTGGACGATATGTTAGGACATTGATGTCTAAGGCTTTCGTTTTGTTTCTGATACCTTTTTAGCTCATCTGGCCAAAGGCCATGTGAGCTTTTGCCATCACTCGGCGTCCGTCGTCCGTCCGTCGGTCCGTCCGTCCGTAACCTTTTATTCAAAGATCTTCTTCTCTGAAACTACTGGGCCAATACTAAGCATACTTGGCCTGAATCATCACCAGGGTATGCTTTTTCAAGTTTGTGATTTTTACGTCCGTAGACCAAATAACATGGCCGCTGTTACTAAAAATAGAACATAGGGGTAAATTGCTGTTTTTTGCAAATTACTCAAAAACCATTACAGATATCAAAATTCTGACGGTGTAAAAATGATCAGCATGATTAGATCTACCTGCCCTGCAATTTTGGAGAATATCCGTTTACCCGTCTTGGAGTTATTGCCCCTTTTCCGTAAAATTTTCTGTTTTTTCGTTACTTTTGGTCTTATATATTGAAATTGATAGAAGATAGAAGTAAAATTTGCTTAATAAAAATGATCAGCATAGTAAGATCTACATGTCCTGCAATTTTGAAGAAAATCTGAAAACCCACATAAGAGTTATTGCCGCTTTTTCTTTGAATTTTCGAAATTTTTGAACGTTTTTACTTATTTCAAAAACTGTTTGAGATAAAGGTTAAATGTGAATTGCAAAAGTGTTGAGGTTTTCCAGAACTACAATTTCTACATATGTCCAGCAGGTTCGCATCTTATCCAAGATGGCCACCAGCGGGGAAGATAGTTTAACATAGGACCCTATAGGAAATGCATTCAAAGATCTTCTCCTCTGAAACCACTGAACCAATGAGGACCAAATTTTGTCACAATAGTCCTTGGGTGGTCCCCTTTAAAGTTTGTGATTTTTGCGTTTGTACCTCATCCAAGATGGCTGCCAGCGTGGAGCACAGTTTAACATAGGGACC
>MJUU01008674.1:6811-27231 GCA_002080025.1 Modiolus philippinarum | reverse complement strand
GTCACAATAGTCCTTGGGTGGTCCCCTTTAAGTTTGTGATTTTTACGTTCTTACCTCATCTAAGATGGCCGCCAGCGTGGAACATAGTTTAACATAATGACTCTATGGGAAATGCATTCAAATGTCTTCTCCTCTGAACCTACTGAGCCAATTGGAACCAAACTTGGTTACAATTGTCTTTGGGTGATCCCTTCCAAAGTTTGTGATTTTTAGTTTGTACCTCATCCAAGAATGAAAATGTAACATCTGCTGAACTGATTTATAGTATGAATGGGTGGTCTTTAGGTAACAATGAATAAAACCAGTGACCAGGTGAGCGATACATGCTGATGTGAGGCTCTAGTTTGCCTTTTCCAACTATGAACAAAATGACAGAAAATAAAATAAATAAATGAAAATAAAAAAAATATATATATATTCAATTTGACTTCTGCAAAAGTTGAAGTGTAATTTTGTAATTCTTGCATCCACGTTTTGTAGGCATTTGCAAACGTAATTGTCATTCATCTTAATACTTTATATAGACGACAGTTTGTTTTTCCTATTGTTACGTAGTTAGACTAGTCCTAGATTTCTCATTTTTCAATACAATGTACTCTTTATTCCCGTTCATAATGGAGGCATAGACAAGATTTTGAATGCTAATAATTCGAAAATATATCTTACTTTTTTATTTAGCAGGTTTGATTTTGTTAATCAAAGGACGAAGAATGGAAGGGCGATTAAATGTAAGTTGTAAATTCTTTCACCTATATGATAACTATCATCAATCTTAAACGTTTATTTTTTTTTTAATTTTTACTTATTTTGTACACGATGTAAATAAAATTTTATGAAAGAAAACTTCAATCAGATTTGCAGTCACCTTATAAAATAAAATGAAATATCACATTAGATATCAAATATCATAAAATATTACATTAAAAATATAAAATAAATTGTATATAAAAATAACTTTTTTATGAAGAAAGAAAGTGTGACAAAACAAATATGGCTGATTTCAATACAAATGCATGTCCTCAGACAAAGATAAGAAAAATTTTAATGTAAAAATAACCAAAATATATACCATCAACAGTTGAATAGAAAGAGGCTCTCAAGAGCCTGTATCGCTCACCTGGGCCGTGGTTGACATATAAATGTCAAAATAATCCTAATGTCAAAGGGTCTTGGTTTCAAGTTTGTTAAATGCCAGTAAGTGTTCTTTGATCCAAAGTAAAAATATGTTCCCTGCTGGTAGCTATATTGCATGGAGTGCAGACCTACTGTAACCTGTACGAAAGGGGACAATCTTAGGATAATGTTAAAATATGGTCCCTGCTGGCCGCCATCTCGGAAGAGGTGAAGAATTGCTGGACCGTCTTAGGACTTTTGTGACCTCGTTTGCTTCAAATTGACTTTACGGATCATAGCAGATCTTTGAAAGCTTTTCCAGGAGGTCCAATATAAAACTATGTTCCTTAATGTCACTATCTTGGAGGCGATATGAAATTGCCACACATATTCATCAATGGAACAAATTAAGGACTATTGTGAACAAGTATGGTTCCGATAGGCCAAATACTTTCAGAGGATATCTTTGGAATGTTTCCACGTTGCTAAGTTCCGTGCTGGCGGCCAGATTAATGAGATGCTGACTTCCTTGACATATTTTCAAGGGGACCACCCAATGGCCATTCTGGTCATGTTTGGTTCCTATTAACTTTTTGGTTTCGGATAAGATCTTTGAATACTTTTCCATAGGAAAAAATATTCCGAAGAAATTTGATCACCTATTTTCAATTTCTTTGTATTTTTAACTAGTTTGTTTATTTCCTATGTTACCTCTATGTTATATCTTCAATTTTGTAACCATACCCAAAAATATGCTTGAATGCAAAACTTGTGTATTTGTGTTAGACAAGGGATTCCATAATTGTTCAAAGTTGATTCTTTTCTTGAAATAGAATTGAAATGAGTGGCTTCTTCTTTGCATATCATAAAACATCTAAATATTTAGTACATATATTGATATATATGAAAATATGTACTGGTACATAAAAATTATTCGGACAAACGCAAATTCATACTAATATCAACAAAATATCAGAATATAGGATGGTAAAGTACTCCTTTTACCAAGAAAAATGAGGTTTTAGTGTAGATTCTCCTGATAAAGAGTTATCTATATTTAACTGTATTATTTCCCTTCAAAAATGAAATTGATTAATAAAAGAATTATATCATGCATATGCACATTATATATAATATCAAAATGATGTATCTTATATATTGTTGTTTTGGAACCGTGCCAATCTTTATTCTTTTCATCCTCTTTAACAATAGCTACTGTCCTGGTAAATTCATGTGATCACGTGCCTTGCACATTCGCGATTTGATATTTTATTGTACAATTTCAATCTACACGTATTGTAGGTTACATTGGAACATATTATATCAAAATTCCAGGTGGGCCGGAAAACGGCCTTATTGCAACCCATCCTTTAGATTTTGCAGGCTTCAAAATCAGATCGGGTTTCAGGCCTAGTTTTACTGGCTAATGGTTTGTTGGATATCCGCGGTGACTAACAGTCAACCAGCAGAGGCATATGCCCAATGGTAATAAATAATAAAATACCGTTATAACTGTGAATTTAGTTTCTGTATATTGCCATTTCGACAACTTATGTCTCTTCAATGAAAACAGATGAAACTTGAATATTGATGTGTATATGTCTGACAATGTTGACATTAGTTCGATATTCATAGACACAAATTCATTAGGTAGCAACTTGGGTACTTTTAAAGGTGCAGTCGTCAATTAAGTTCCATAGAAAATCTTTGAAATGTGTCCCCAAAGAAGCTAGGATAAACTGGAATTGACAAGTTTTATTCAAAGTAATCATTACTCGATATATACTGTATTCACATTACTAACAACATTAAAAATATCAATAAGTAGACAAAAATAATGCTTTCTTGTAAAAATTAAGTAAAAACTTCCAATTTCTACTTTGCTACAGATAACAAAATACCGAAGTTATTTTATTATATCTTCAAGCTTTTGGACTCAGTATATCTAAAATCATTGGATGTTCTTTCGCAACTGCTGAAAACTCTTCAAGTGTCACTTTGCTGTCTTTATTCAGATCCATTTTTGCAAACAAATCATTTGCTACCTCTACTGGTGATGTAGAATAATTTGGTCCCAACATTCTGTAATATGCCTAAAAGAATGGAACATAGTTAGAAAAATCGATTATGTAATATGCGTAAAAATGTTTAACATGGTAAGAAAAATCTAGTCCGCAAATTTTACATAGGATAATCATTTCATCAACTTATGAATTAAAACTGCATCATTGTTTTTCTTCTAACCTGATTCTGCCTAGCCAGGTCTTTGTAGGTATGTAGAAAATTTTGTTCAAAGTGCAATTTTACAACAAATGTCAGCAACTATCACAAAAAATTGTCAAAAACTTGACAATAAAATATCTTGGTTACTAAACAGTGATTTTTCTTGGTATGTAGGGTTTGTAGAAACAAACAACATTTTCTTTAGACCTTGCATATTTCATGTGTTCTCAATAAAATGACGGAAAAAGCCATTTAAGCTTCTGAAAGTCTGTCCCCAATATAATATTAAATCAAGGTATACGTCCAACAATCTGTATTTCTATTGGCACCAAGTGTGCAGCCCTTATTAGCGACACATTTATATTTTGTTTGCACTGAAGAGACATAAGTTGTCGAAATAGCTATATGCAGAAACTTAATTTGCAGTAAGTTTATTTTAGTTTATTTAGTTATTAATTACCACTGTTTTGATACCTCTGCTGCTGGACTGTTAGTCCGCAAGGGTATTCACCAACCCAGTAGCCAAAACTTTCAATATATAATTTTTTGTATTTTGTTGAAAACTAAGGAGTATTTTTCTCATGCAAAGCTCTGTCCTTAGATAATTTTGGATTTCCATTTAGATCATATTAGTTTTTTGTTATCTTTTAGTTTTTAGACATCTTTACTGAATAGACATAAGTTGTCCAAATGAGTAAATGCATAAACTAAATTTAAGCTCAGTATTAAGTTATTCATATAACTTTGTAAAAGGTGAAAAGAAAAAAAATACACATCTCATTACTTTAATTTCAATTTCAACTTTCGATACATTGATGATCTCGTTTCAATAACCCATTTTTTCAATGCTTTTTTTCATCTTATATACCCCAGTCAATTGGAAAATGACCATGCATTACGATTTTGTACGAGAATGTAAGACAAATATGAAGACTTTAAACTCCCTGTTGTTATTTCTTTTAATTCCTGAATTATAACAGCCCTTCTGTCCCAGCATACCGCATATATGTGTCTTAGTTGTTACAATATGAAAGTGCATCTTCCAAACATGAGGACTTCATGAACAAATATGAATTACTGACCAGGACTCCTTCAGGGATATTAGAAAAAAAACTTAAATTCATGAGTTTGTTGATCAGTTTAATGTAACAGTCTCGCAAATTGCGACTGACATGTTAACATTAGCCTAGATCAAGCACCGAGTCGTTTTATCTAAATTATTGGTCATCACTAGTTCCGTGCTATGAATTTAAAATACAAAATACCCAAGTTGCTTAATAAACAGTTAAATTTTGTTACGCTGTACACGTATTTCAAGGAGTAGCCTCTCATAGCAGCATCTAAATAAGCCATAATCCAAAATCAGTCAGAAAGTACTCATCAACACTAATATCGAAATAACAGTTCAAATCCAGTCCTTTGACTTTGAACATGCTAATGCTTTTAAAATTTTATCTGTCAAATGAATTTTTAGACATCACGCTCTTTACACATTTCAGTTATTGTTCTTGAGAGAGTTTCTCATATGGATACACTATCATACTCAAGCTTTGGCATTTTTTTTGTATTTTCAAACTGTTTTTCTGTTATTTTTGTAAATTTTGTTGAAAACTAAGGAGTATCTCCCTCATGCAAAGCTCTGTCTTTGGCTGATTTTGGCTTTACATTTAGATCATTCTATCAGTTTTAAAACATCTTTGAGTTTATTGTCTTCCAAACGTTTTATCTGCACTGAAGAGACATAAGTTGTCGAAATGCGCATATGTAGAAACCAAATTCACAGAAACTTCGGTATTTAGTTATCTGACCACCTTTTTATTCTGCCCACAATTCATGATTTTATTATGCCAAGTTTTCTTATTTTTTTTTACTCGATGCGTGTCCTGTGGTTGTTAAATTGATGGTCTTCTGTTACTAGTAGGGTTTTTATCGGGAAGCGGATGACAGTGATTGTAAGAACATTTTGCTAGTTACTTGCATGTTTGTTGACGATCCCGAATCCAAGGATAAAGTAACGTGGATGTAGCATTGCTCGACATCTATCAATGAATTCCTCTCAAAATGGTGCAAGGGGCCGTCTTGGACTTACTGTGAGGTTTAGGCCAAACTCAATTTTAAGCCTGTATGGTGACTTCAAAGCGAAGAACACCAATAAAAGCTTTGTTTTACCATGTATTTGTAGAGACTTTGTCTCATATGCATTTACTCTATATCTTTTGATTGCTGATTGTATATCGTATGTTGCGCTTAATTGCAATTTTCCAAAATATAGAGTCTGTCTGTAAAAGCAGTTCAAACCTTGGATAATATTATGTGTCTGTTAAGATATTAAAATCATTTATAACAGGGTTTTCGAATTAGAAACTGTGAAGTACAACGGATCCGCGGGTCAGGTGGAGATGGGCTGCCATATCATGTAAGCAAAACTCCTGTCCTCGGAAACTGTTCAACAGAATTTTTTACGTATCAAGGACTAAATATGCACATTGTTAGGGTTTTAAATCGTCCAAAATTTCCAGAAATTATGTCTATTAGTTGGTTTCTTGATCCCTTTAGGCGCAACTCATCTAAAATGATCAACAGAATTTCCTGGATCTTTGCATAGTACGGGCACCTTTATATTTAGAAACTTTTGCGCCATTTGACTCAATTTTTGCAAGTGCAACTCATAAATCATTACAAGAGAATACAAACCGAACATGACACGAAGTATAAAAAATGGTCGCTAGCAGAAAATTATTTTAGTATTGGACATATGGGAAGTGTAATAATAAAAAAAACTTTCTTCTTCCCGTTAAATCAGCTTTGGGATCCAATGACCTGAGGATTTTACACGCATACTGGCCTCTCACTGATACTGCCGATCTACTGAAATACATGATGACTCTTTACCAAACCCATCTGGGAGATGTGAGTTTGATTTTTCTTCCGGAGTGCTACAGTGTTTTATCAGCCGGCAATTTAGCGGCGAGCACTCCTTGACCCATCTTTAAAAATTACGTTTTGTTCCCACTTTTTCCTTTTTAAGATTGTGGTCATTGAGTTAGTAGTCTATCTGTTTTGAGTTTTATTCGTATGTTTATTATACTATAGGGAAACGGTACAGAGAAATGGGAGGTTTGGGTACCCATAAACCGGTTTAACCCTACCGCTGGGTTTTGCTAGTGCCGGTACCAAGTCCGACTGTCCCTAGTTCCTATCGTTGTTTACGTTTGTCTTTTTTATTTTTATTTGTTGGTTTTTTCTTGTGCAGTTCCTTGTTACTTTGTGGCATGTGACTATGTTTTTCGGCCACTGTAGGTGTTTCCTGTAATATTCTTTATTCTATTTTTCTTCTTGAGAATTGATGAAGGGAATGCCACCTAAACAGAGCATGCCGAATGTTTCTGATAAGATGCTGACCATGTGTTATTATTTAGGTGCCAATATGGGGTGTGCAGGTAACTTAGTTTCCGTAAGGACCCCATGGGAAATTTGTTACATTGTTTAATTAATTTGTTAAAGTTTTAAAATTAGTATAAGCAAAAGAAAATTTAAAAAGTAAATGCATATTAGACAAAATAAATAAATGTTTAGTAAAATAAGCAATAGAAAATGGCTTTCATTGTCGTTCTTCACCTTGAATTCATGTTTATATTCCTTGTGATGTAATTTTTGTGGACCTTTTTAAATTGTAATTAAACACACTAGTTAGAGACACAATGTGCTATTGCCATTACAAAAAGACTATTCTAGATGTTGGATTTATGATTTTAGAATTTCCCCTTTCCTTTTCTTGCTTCGGTATTCGTTTGCCGATGTATATTAAGGACAGTATTTGCTTATTTCTTTCTGTCACCGACAGACCTTTGGAGTTCTCTTAAATGCCTACCTGTATCATATTTATGACTTCCTGTTGAGTCAAAGACTCACTTCCATCTTCATCATACATATGAAAAGCAATCAATATTTTTTGTTCTATCATTTCACTTTCCATCATTGTTAGTCCAGCAGCAAATTCAATAAAGTCGACAGACCCATTTTTATCTGTATCAAAAGCATCAAATACACGATCAGCAAAGTCTGTTACATCACCACTTGTGTAGATAATTTTGTACACTTCTCTAAATTCTTCTCTTGAAATCCCCTTTTTGGTTGTTGAATGGTCATCGAATAAAGACCTATATTCCTTAATCTGATCATCAGAAAGTTTAAATTCTGTTTTAATGTACTCATTTTCACTTTTTACATTTCCTTTCCGTAAAAACTTTCTCTGTGAACTACCACTTGCCCCCATACCTAAAAAATAACAAACTATTAGAATTTGTCATGCTCACATTGGTTTTATTATACTAGTGTGATGACCTATTAGTGCATAGTGGGGAGTTTCTTCTTTTTCAATAATGGTTCGTAGTTTACTATAAAATTCTTCATAAACATCAATTACAGACAAAAACACCTCAAACGACAGAATGTATCAAAATAATATCCGTAATTAAAAAATACCATTACTGTGAGAATTATTTCTTTCACAGTGTAACCAGGAGTTCAAAACTTCAAAAACGTGTGTCATTTTGTTCCCAGGGATTCCTTTTTTCAAATCTTAGAACTAATGCAATGACAGTCCAAGTTAAATTTACCTACTAAAATTCACTAGATTCTAATGTATATTGACCTGGAGTTTCGTTTGATGTATCTTAAAAGACATTTACCCAGAAATGTTAAAAAAAATTTATTTGAAAAGATGCATTTTCTCAATGCAATATCAATGGAAACTTTTCTGGTGATTTTCGTAAGTATTTATTGACAAAAATGGATAAAATAACTAGAAGTTCTGAAGAGCCTGTATACCTCACCAGCTCCATGGCTGGCATAGACAGTCCAAGTAACCTCAATGTTAAAGGATCTCTTTTTTTTCTAGGATGTTAAATTCTGGAAAAAATTATTAAGAGGACCGCCCGAGAAGATTTTGCATAAAAGTAAGACTATCCAATCAAATGTCAAACATTTTTATGGTAGTAAGGTCAGTTAATTGTCTTTCATAGTATGCTGTCATGCAATCAATTATCAACAATGTTTTTTTCTCTGTGTCATTCGTTCGGAATTAAAGTTACATCATTTTCAAATAAAACTCTTGCCTCTCGCTTGATCGTAGCAGTATTTTAGTCCCGTATAAAAGGTTTATAAACTAAACAGAAAAAATCTAGAAAAACTATATATTGTTTATATTAAACCAATTTTTGAATATGCGTGCGAAGTTTGGGATAATTGTGGGGTCTTAAATTCAGACAAACTGGAAAAGCTACAGTTGGAGGCAGCTCGAATAGTAACTGGTTTGCCAATATTCTGTAGTACTACACAATTGTACGAAGAAGTGGGTTGGGAAAAACTTTCAGATAGGAGAAACAGACGCAAAATACAATTATTTTATAATATACAAAATGGAAATGCGCCACAATATTTGAAGGATATTATACCTCCAACTGTACAAAGCACAGCTGTGTACCCATTAAGAAATGGGAATGACATTATATTACCTTTTTGTAGATTATCCTTAACACAAGAATCTTTCATCCCGTCGACAATCAGAGAATGGAATAAACTTGATAATAATATTAGACAGTTAGATACCTTGTTGAAGTTCAAAAATGCTTTAAGAAAAAATACAAACCAAATATCTGTACCGAATCATTTTTATTATGGACCGAGGAAATTAAATATGATTTTAACACAACTTCGTAATTCATCATCTTTTTTGAATTTTGACTTGTTTAGGGTAAATATTGTCTCCTCAGCTGCTTGCAATTGTGGTTTCCCCAGCGAAGACACTTATCATTTCTTCTTTGTTTGTAATAAATATAATACAATACGTAGAAAACTTTTTAACAATTTAACTTTCTTGCCCGACGATTTCGTCATTGATGTAGAGTTATTAACGAAAGGTGATAAAAAATTAAAATTTGAGGAAAACATAGCCATTTTTAAATTTGTATTTCAATACATAAGAGAATCAGGGAGATTTCATATTATCTAACTTATACGAACACATACCCACACATCACATCGGACTATGTTTACATGTATATAATGTTAACAAATAGTATACATAAATTAAAATAGTACATTAATTATATTAGATATAATGTTTAGTGATTGCATATCAAGGACATATCAATTTATTGCATGCCCACTCAAATATTATTTTGTTATATATATTTATATTGTAATCGGGAGAAGACTTCATAAGTTGGCAAAACTTGTGTCTAATCCCTTTTGTAAATATACAAATAAAATAAGTTTAAAATTAAAAAGGTTTTGCCTCAAGAAATACACGTGCAAAAAATGAAAGCAACATCACTTACCATCAAAAAGACATACCCAATATTAAAAAGTTATTGACAAACAGCTGCCAGGCGCTTCCCCAGTTGATGGATAGGGGGAATGCCCTGTCTATGCGGGATAGTCAGGTCATAATAAAAAAAGTTTTACCGCGAACCATTGCAGCCAAAGATCCCTTCTATACTGTCTAAAGAGAGCAGATCCACTCGTATAGAAGGCTAAATTTCCTGAGCCTACCAATGTCTCCCCTTTTCCAGATGCAATCGAAACTCGTTGTCCCGGTTGTGATTTCCACATTTGTTTCTTTCTTCTCTGTCTCCTTGACATTTACCCCATTTCCTTTCTTTTTCATATATATTTATTTTGAATTGATTAACTTGTTCTCGTCTTGATATAGCTGAAATTTTGCTCCCTGGACGTTAAACTGTAACTAATCAATCAATCATAATGCCATACTGACATACCCACTAGATACTGATTTATCAAACAACCATTAGAATAATTTATTCATTGTTGAGGATATTGTGTTCAGATTTACTCCATTATTGAGGATATTGTGTTCAGAAAACTACATTCAATAAAAAATTGGCCTGTTGTTACCAAATTTAAATACTAGTCTTTGTCACATTGCTTTTAAATAAAAAAAAAGTAACATACCTTTAATGTTCCGCCTATTACTGTAATTATTTATGGTCATTTATGCTCATATCATATGTTTACAGTTTGCATAATATTTGACAACGGGTTATGATATCAAAACAATAGAGCTGTTTATCATAGTAGTGAGATTATATATACAAATATATTCTGGTTCCGATTTATAGACAAGTACAAATATATAATTACATTAATAAACAAACATAACACTATATACACAATAAGATTTGTCAGCCGTAAAGACACACATTTATTGAACAATGCTATAAAATTGCAAAAATTATTCAGTTTCTTTTGATTGCCATATATAAACATTCGTGTGGTCTCTTAATTTTTTTTAAAAATATTTGTCAATTAATTCTTTTCTTTTTCATTTCGATTTGAAAATTTAATATTTTAAAAGTTATCTTTATTTTATCGATACAAACCAGTAGTATATGGGCACCGAAAAGTTATCATTTGTAATATTGTCGCGGTGTCGTATGAGATTTGCCATGTTAACTTCCGGCATGAGAATTGCAAGTTCCGGAATTGCGAAATGTGCGGGAAACCTCCGTTCAAACTGCGACGTGACAGCTCGCATTATTTTGCTAATTATTAAATTTTCTTAATCACAAAAAGCAATGTTTTTCCCTAATTTTCTTTCAGATTAAAATGATTGTACTCTAGCGAAACTGAAAGTACATCACTGTTGTCAGTCGTGATTTCATCATTAAAGTAAAAAATGCACTAAAGTCATTTATAAGCTTGTAGAACAGATGCTTTATCAATATGGGTCTGTTTGAAGCATCCTTCATTTTGAGTCTTTTGAGACATAAGTTATCTAAATGCGCAGATACAGAAAATAAATTTTGTTATTGATTCACCCTAGGACTAATAGTTATATATGAAAAAGAAAAGAAATGGGGTAAATGTCAAGGAGACAACATCCCATATCCAGGTTAAAACGACCCAACACAAAGCATCTAGGGGTCACCGTACGGTCTTCAACACAGTGAGGAACCTCACACCATATAGCAAGCCCTAAATGGCCCCAAAAAGGTAAAAAGGTGAATAAATCAATGGAAACAAACCACATCCAATAACCCAAATATCAAGAAACTAAAATTTTATAAGAAGACAAGGACAAGCCAATGACCAATATATTCCTGACTTGGGATAGGTGAAAAATTGTGGTGGGGTTAAACTCGTTTTCTTGGACCCCCCCTTTATGTTTAGTGAATGGCTAAAAATAAATACACAAAAGGACTCACAGTAAAAATCAAACTAGAAAAAAGTCCAATTTATCAAGACGAGTACCCTTACAATGAAGTATATAAAACATGATGACAATACACACAGGTACTGTTCGGACGAATGCTCGCAGTTACTGACAGCTAGCTAAGGACAAAATTTCCGTTGACTATGATATCAAGCCTTCTTACATATGAAATTTCAATTGAAATACTTCTAAATAGATTTGGTATAACAACATCATCAATTATGAAAGAAGAACATGATATTGTGCAATGCCAAATACTGCCAATATGAAAAATTGTTTAAATTTAGTTATGGTGTAAAGCATTTAGGAGATGATCAATATTATTGCCAACAAAAACCAGAAGTAAAGATTTAACAACAATGATGTATTTATATCCTTTATGAATAAGTTTGTACAACGGATAGGTAAGTTTGGAAGGACAATTTTTGAATGTATGCGCTTTGTAAATGATATTGCCATAGAAGTTTGGATGTGAAATGCCCTGATGTATAAGAGCCCTGCATGTAGAACCAAATTTTCTTAATAAGTCAATGTATCTATAATAAAATTTAGAGAATGTTTTTATCAATTTATGATATCTAAACCCTTGATGCAGAAGTTTTTCAGTGAGACAAAGATTTCGGTCGTTGAAGTCAGAAACATCACTACACACTCGTGCATATCGAACAAGTTGTGAAATGTAGACCCCGTANGAAGGGGCTAACGGAACATCGCCGTCGAGATGGGGAAAATTGACTATAGGGAAGGAGAAATCATCCCTTTTATCATAAACCTTAGTGTTTATTATTAGGTCGTTTATATTAGTTCAAGATTCAGCGTGAAGCATGATTATTAATTTGAGAGTAAATGGATCGTAGGATTTAAATATTTATATTTCAAAGCAAAAAAAAACTTTAAAAGAAGAAAATGATTGCATTGCATAAAGAAATGTATTCAAAGTTCCCTCCAATTAAGGGGCTTAAGCCTGGTAATTGTTTGGTAACCTAAAACAGGCAGAAAAATAATGGCCCAAATAAGTTGGTTATTATATAACTTACAAATCATTGCTGTGGAAATAAGTCAAATATGGCTCAACTATTTGGCTTTGTTAAATGTTGCAATGAAAAATAATGACCCTCAATGGTTATATGGGTTGGTTTACTTAATGCTTGCAAATTTCATAGCTATTGTAAAAAAATATGAACAATTCTGACAATATATTGTTACTTGTTAGTTGGTTGGGTCACAAAATGTCATTCTGACCTTATTCTTACAGATTTCATGCAGATTTCATGGCTGCTGAAATAGTTGCGATTAATAACTATGATAATTTATGGTTATTTGTGGTCAAGTTGGGTCATAAAATATCATTCTGATCCTATGCTTGCGAATTTCATAGCTGTGGAAATAGTTGCGATTAATAATTATGATCATTTATAGCTATCTTTGGTCAAGTTGGGTCATAAAATATTATTCTGACCCTATGCTTGCAGATTTTATGGCTGTGGAAATAGTTGGGACTAATAATTATGATCAGTTATGACTATCTGTGGTCATGTTGGGTCATAAATTGTCTGTTTGACCCTATGCTTACATAATTACTCTGACCATTTGGGTTCTTTGTTGGTTAGAAATAATGTCCTAAGCTATTCATCAAAACAGTAACAACCATAGAAGTTACAGGCTTAGTGTGTGTTCGGGAGTCAACTGCTCTTTATTCCCCATTTTGATACATTATACATAAAAATATCATATACTCAGCCCTTTCTGTTATATTACTCCCTTTGGGTCGTTGTCTCTTTGACACATTCCCCGTTTCCCTTCTTTTTTTCTAGTTCAAGGGAAAATAAAAAATGTCTAATTCATTTAATATTGATTTGAATTATATTTTTGTTATGGAAATAATCATAATTTTACCCGCACTTAAAAACTACAAACAATTTGTTGAGCATTACTGATTTTTTGTCTACAAGGGATAATCCCCTGCCCCCCAATGCATTAATGTCGCCTTGTTGATGTGTTTCGTGTTTCTGCTTATTGGTTGTTTAAAAGTGCATACATTTTGCACCTCTTACTCAATAAAGTTGTGTCTGAATATTTAAAATCAATTTACTGCAAAGCTTAATTGATCCCCACTAACCCTGTCAACTCGTCAGCCTATAATTATGTTTGTCAAGTTAATTTTTTGGCAGTGGCTGCGCGTCCACGCTTCCGGTTCTTGTATAAAAGCGGAGAATTTGCCTGACCTTCCGGCAAACTTTGATATTACAATTTACCTTTTGAAATGAAAAAATAAGTTTTATGTGTCAATTGGAATTTTAAATCAATATCCCGAGAAGTTTCTATTTTGCAGATATAACTTTTATTCTCCGCATAATTACTAACTATATTGAAATTTATAAATAACAATGCTATGAATTATTGGATGGTTGTCGCATTAATACAAATTCGAAAGTCCACTTCGTCATATTGGCATTTATAAAACAGTCACTTTGCGATAGTCGCTTCAATAAAATAAAGGAAATAAGATTCCCCTTCAGCCACGGTCCAATTTATAATTATTTACACGAGAAGAAGATAAACGAGGCCAAGTATCATGGTTGAATATTTAATTCCAGAACTGTGAATTTTGTGCCAGTAACTTGTGACAGACATAATTGCTTTGAAAAGTATCTTGCATTTGGTCTTTGTTTTAGTGAGGTCGACAAAAACATTTTTCCACTATAGATGGACACCTGTTCTAACGTTTTCATCTTTATTTAGTGTACGTCCTGGTTCCTCTACAATTTGACGTCTTTTTCCGTTTTCAAACTATTTTACAAATGCCATAACTGGCAAAATAATTTTAAAAAATCAGCCTTACGAAATGTTCAGCTAAGAATCTTGTAGAACGAACAACGCTTGCACATGTCCGTTTTCATATTAATATTTTTCATTTTTCATTTTTTATTGATCTGCGCGGAGATGATCCTTTATTTAGATAAATAACAACTTTTCATAAGGTGTAACCACATTACAGTGTTTTAGAACTCGCTCTTTCTTTATATTAAATTTATGATTTCTGAATATCCAGAAAGGATTCCTTTTCTATTCAAAAACCGGAAGCGTGTACGTGCAGCCTGCGGGCTACGCGTCCACGCGGCGTGGACGCGCAGCCACTGCCTATTTTTTTTTGATAGCCGAATAAACATTACTAGTATATAAATTCTATAAAGAAATCATATTTTTAAATATTTCAGTCGTAAGGCTCGTACTTTAAAATCTCATAAACATGTCAACGCTACTTAAATTCGTTAAGCACTTAAATAGAAATATTTGCTTTTAATATGAGCAAATTGGGACTGACGTATGAGAGATCCTTCACAGAACTGCAGATTATTTTTCTATTCGATTTAAAAACATAGCTGCCGACGTAGACATTAAGACATTTAGACCCTATGGAAAAAAAAATATTTGACCTGTTCTGAAACTACTAACTAAAATGGAATTTCATCTTACAGGAAAGACGTACGAGAGGTCCTAAACAAAAATGTATGATAACGTTCAGGTTCAACAAAAAAAAAAAAAAAAATGAAAGCTAGCGTGAAAACATAAATAAAATACGAGACCCCTAAGATTAGAAAAACATGTTTTGATCATCTTCTCAAAAACTGCCGAGGCAAATTGAAGTAAACCTTACGGGAATAATGTAACGGGGTCCTTCACAGATATGCACATTGTATTCCTATCTGATAAGAACATGTCCATCGTTGTGGAACATAGTATAACATTAGGTCCTATGGGAAAATCATCTACTTTGATCATATACTCTGAGAGTACGTATTCCAACAGGAGTGAAATGATACATGGTAAATCTAGTACAAAGATAACTTACTTAATCAAGGTTAATCAACAGACATGGCCGACTATGCGGAACATATATTTCAGCACTGTGCTGTATTGGATTATCATTTCTCGCCTAGGAGATCGAGATATCTCGTGATTTTGGGGGTTATATTTCTATCTTACCCCTTTGCGGCGCGAGGGGAATGCTTTCTCACTTCAGTCGTAAGAGAGTGCGTAAAATCCAAGACGTCTGCCATCGCTTCGAATTTTCATGCAATTTCTACAGTATTATTTGATGTCTGATTTAATTTACAGTAACTTCGGTATTTTTGTTAATAAACCTCTCTGTTTATGTAAAGATTTAATATGTACCTTTGAACTAGCAATTTATCAAGAACCTGGAGTTATGCGATTTATATTTAAAATTGCGCACCAATTGTTGAAAACGAAGTTACTATCCAACTTCAGTAAACGTATTCCAATGTGACATCATATTTTTCCCGGGAATGTTTTTGATATTTCTTTGTGAAAGTCAAAACTGATCATGGTTTTGCGAGTAATTTCAGCGCGTTAAGGCGAGAAAAAGTATAAAACCCTCTTGAAAAGGTGAGATAGGCTGATATCAAACCTTCAGGCTAAGATATCTTTTGTCCATCCCTCGGCAAGCCTCGGGATGGACATGCTATCTTTGCCTTGAGTCTGAGAACTTTTGTCTATCCCTCGGCAAGCCATGGGATGGGCGTGATATCTTTGCCTTTGGGTTTGAGATCAGCTGATCTCACCTTTTCCCTAGAGATAGATACTACATATGGTCATCATCTCGAAGATAAACAGAGCCAAACTTAAAATGAATGGTGCATAAGGGTTTTGTTTAGAGATGACTACAAACGTGATCACCAGCATTATACGTTGGATTAAAATGTACCATGAAATGTTGGCTCATTATTTGTGATTTTTTTTTTTATAAAAACTTTAAATTATATCTCTTGACTCAGCTCATTAGCATCAAGTTTCTTCTATTTGTATAACATTGCTAGCACATATAAGTACTATTTTTTTTAATCACAAATTGTCAGTTGAGTCAACAATACAATAGTCTTTTAGATTTGAACAGAAAAAGTTACGACAAAGCTCCTAACTACTTATTAAATGGGTATGTTTAAAATCAAAGACCAGGAAAAAATGAAGTCAAATTCGGTACGTGTTATGCTGGTAGTAAACCCTGAAACCAATGAATATGAATAAAAGTATATTAAATATCTGTCAAACCATAAATTATACGACCAGAATACTTTACTGAAAGAAAAATACATCAATGGCTGAAAAAAACTTTTGCACAAAAGTTAATGCAACGGTCAAGCGACTGGCAAAAGTTTCCTTTGAAAAAGATGTAATTTTGAATTTTAAGCCGAACGTAATAAAAACAGATCGCAGAAATGATTTTTAGCAAGCCAAGGAAAGTGGTTTACTGACACAACTTTCACTTCTTTGGGAAGATTTTACGTTTTATTGGATAGTTTAATTTTTATGCAACCAATCAATGTAATGTAAAATCTTCTCTGTGCTGTGAGTCAGTTATTCTACATTTTCGTTCTGGTCTGCTACAAAAATTACTTTTCATTCTCCGAAAACAGCCAGTATTTAAAAACGTCTGGGTTTAGCGTCAAGTTACATTAAATGAAAAGTTTACAATCGCTTGACCATTTGAGAGGGTGAAAAAGCTCGGAGTATGAAATCACTGTAGATTACAGTCGTCATATCGTGAAGGTCTAGAACTATTTATATTATTTTTTTTGTTTGGCCCATATGAGTCAATGTCATAATAGCAATAAGAAATAATAAAAAAAAAATGAGTTGGAATGGTAAGTAGTTCAACTTAATGAAACTATCATAAGTGTAGCAGTTTTTCGTATCACACACACAAGCAGAAAGTGAGAGGATATACTGAAATTAGACTGCAATGTTCAAAGCGAAGCGAGAGGAGAGGAGGCGAGAGCCAGATGAATAAGTTATTCATAAAATCAATAACTTATCGTTCGTATTAGATAATCATTTCTTCAGAAAGTCAATAATGTATATATATCTTTACGAAAATTCCACAGAACCTACTTCGGGGTTATTAAAATATCAGCGGATCAAAACCAAGGCAAAAATCTGATCGGAATAAAACAAAACATTTGACGGTGCATATCCGTCTTTTTAAAACGAATAAAATCTGTAGAAATTAGGAATAGGCAAATAGAACACATCATACATTGATCCATTAATATACTTGCATTCAGTATCCATTTTAACTGTTTTTACTTATCTGCAAGAATATGAAAATATTTGTGTTCAGGTTAATCTGCTTTCCTGACTAAAGAATATCGAAGACTGGGTAGCATCACGGCAAAATAAGAATTTCCATTTAGTGATTCATTGTTCACTCTTGATTATATGGTATGTGGACACTTCCAGACCCAAGACCGAAAGTGAATTACAATACAAAAATTACAATATTACACAGAGAATAACCCCTTTCGCTCTAATGGCTCATACACGAGTCATGCTCCATAAGATTAATTAACTGTCCAGCAGTGCTCTCCATACCCCTTGGGTTTTATTTTATGGCTGAATAGTCAAAATCTTTAATGAATGTTAAGACCGTTTTAAACAGAAATTACATATGTTAGAATAAGTTACAGTAGACATAAACGGAAAATTGGCAGAGATTTAATGGGTAGGGGTAATTTAAAGCTAGTTAAATCATGTAAAAGAGCTAAGATTTTGAAATAGTTGTATTTTACAGAAAATTGATTAAGAACACAGAACGTTACGATGGGACAAAAAATTACATGCCAACTGCAAATCAACAAAGTGAGAGAAAGCAAATTCAGCAATTTTGACAGTACTGGCTTATAAACTTCTCGACCAAATGATATGTGCACAACGTGACACAGTTTTATATCTCTAGCTGATGATAGGAAGAAAACATTTTCTTAAGACACTTCCGGTTGTCCAGATCCATATTTAATCGATACAAAATTGTCAGAAAACATCATTTTTGCTTGCCGTAGGCTATGGTTTCAAAAACTGTTAAGTGTGAGAATATTTTAATACTAGTATATGACTTTATTTCCCTCCTGAGGAGGATAGTGCGAAGAGTACAAACATGAGATATAATACAACAGATAAGTCATTGAAAAAAAAGTTATTTACAAACAGAATGTACTTTTCAAATAAGCTTAACTTTCAACTATAAAAATGTTTGCATATTTTAAAGATAAAAGACACACACATTTTCGAAAAAAGTAACTGATTATCATTCTCTAAATCAAAACATGTGTCACATGATAGGAGCATTAACGTAAAATCATTTGGTGTTAGTGAATCAAGAAAAACGCTGAACGATATAGGTTCTATACATATGAATTCCTTCCACATTTCTTCACGTATGTTCATAGTATAGTCACAGACTGTTAGTATGTGCGTCACGACTTCAGAGAAAAAAAGGCCACATTTTTCGCACATTTCATTGGATGACAGTTCGAAAAGTGAACACAGATTAACAACATATTTTGCTGCTAATGCGAGTTCTGGGAAAACTTTAGCAATGTTCCAAGCTCGATGAGGGATTAGATCTGTATGAATTTTGCGAAAAAGTAAACAGTCTTGTTCAGTTGCAATACGGTTGAACCAAGTTGTGTCTCAACAGAGCGAATTTGAGTCGAGATAAGTTTATTCCAAATTTTCTTGGGAGGTAAGTACTGATTGTCCATGAATTGTTCAATATATGTAGTAATGTCATATTTTAACGCAATTCGGAACACATCTGGAATAAAACGAGTTTGTCTTGCTGAAACACAGTGTTTAAACTCAAATAAACGTGTAAGGAGCAACTGTTTTGAGAGTGCACTATTCGGTAAGTAACATAGCTGACCAAAAAAATTGAAGATTTCTTTTGTCTATCATACATTCAATTGGAATACATTTGTCTATATGTGTGAGGCGAGGAAGACCTTGTAGTGATTTAATAACATGGCAATGAGCACGTTCCAGTAATAGAATCTCTTTTGGAGACAGGTCACACCAAAGTTCACATCCGAGTAAAGCTTTTGATAACATACTTGCTGAATAATTTTCCAACAGGTAAGCGGGTTCATTAAGGATGGATGTACACCAGTTTTGATATTACTAAGAGCAGAACCTCTTAGGGTACGATATGCATTAATTGTTCCTTCCAGTGTCAAGTAATATTCCGACATGTTTTGCAGTATTCGCTAAAGGCAAAAGGGAGTTATACAATACAATTCCATCAGTGTCATTACACCTAGTTTTTCCGAATATAAGCGTCTGACTCTTAGTTGGAGAAAACTTAAAACTTCCATTTTCGACTGTCAGATTCACAGATGTTCCCCATTCTTTGCATACCAGATTTTATCGGAGACAGAAGAGCAATATCGTCAGCTTGGGCTGCGCTACAAATTTTCATATCAATCACTACGGTTCCCATGTTTGTACTGTCTAATTTATCAAAAAGAAGATCGTTTATATATACTAAGTATAATAAAGCTGACAAGACACTTCCCTGACGCACTCCTCGGTAGAGACGGAACCATTATGACATTTTACCGCCATGACAGACACAGTTGTCCATGCCTTTGTACATATCTGCAAGCACTAACCACCGGTGTCCCTTTATTCCAAGTTGAAAAAGTTTATGAAAAAGACCGTAATGCCACAGTGTCGAAGGCCTTCATGCTATCGAGCAGTGTAACGAAGACGTCACTGCCACGTTCAAGATAATGTCGAACAGCCTCTTGTAAATTGAAAGATGCATGTGTGCTGGATAAATACTTCTGATATGCCAATTGATTTTTGGAAAGTTGTTTTGCGTGTAAAGTAAGTGAGAACCGAACCGTTAGTCTGAAAAGAACAATCAAAGGACAATGGCAACGTCGGAAAAACAAAGAAACGAAGACATAACATGAGCACGGCACAGAAAAGAAAATGAAGACACGCACATATACAAAAATGAACAACACGGACCCAATAAAAACCATGG
>MJUU01008673.1:7885-24211 GCA_002080025.1 Modiolus philippinarum | reverse complement strand
TATGTTATGTTTAACAGAGTCTTTTAAACACAACTAATTAATGTCTCTGTGTTGCACCAGCTATAGGCGTTTACGAAATCTTGTTACATGATAAGACAGATCAAACCTGTGGATCCAGCCTTCAAACAGGTTTTATTCCAACGAGGTTCCAGTCGATTGTTTTGCAAGTTTTATCCATTTTTTGCAAAAATTCTGCATGAATTTTTTTTCAGAAAAAAGGGGGTTCCAACACACGAAAACCCTTCTGGGTCCACTAATACACAATTACAGTAAGATCAGGTGTTTATTGATGTGCTGACAAACAAAGACTATGACTATTTAGTAGGGTGACAAGTACCATAGATTAACATATAATTCGTGTACCGCTTTTGGAGGACCTGGTGCTACCTCCATTTTGGAGGGTTCACACTACTTGGAGTGATTAAATTTTGCGTTTTTTTTTTCTTTATTTGTGTTGTCTGTGTCATATTGTCTTCTGTTTCCTTGGACCAAGTGATAAATGAAGCGCCAATATTGGGTGAGTAAGCATTTACTTAAAAGGTTCCTGCAACCTAGGGATTTGAATGCATGTACATTGTATGTTCCTTAAACATACCTCCAAACCCTATAATAAGGCCCAGTAGGTAATGTTATGCAGAATACAATAATAATTACATATAGATGCATGATTGGCCGGTTCCTTGAGAAATACTTTGTCATTAGTTGTTTTCCTATTGTCACCATTTTTAGCGAGTGGCACAATTAAACATGTTCTCTGTATATTATGGAGTAAAGAATATTCTATATTCTAAAAATTCGGGACCGACCATTTAACTTGAAAAGGGGGTTATGGTTTTTTTTTTTCTGGACAGAATTTTTACTTGTATCAACAAAATATTTTTTTTTCAAAACAAGAATAATTTCAGGATATTTGTTTCATCATATTTTGCAGCCAGAATATTTTTTCACACGAAATCAGCTTCAAAATATTTTTTGGGAAAAAAGCCATAGCCTCCCCATCAAATTAAATGGTCGGTCCCTGGCGTGTATTTATAACCATAACCATATAATCTACAGAATGCTACTACTTGTCAAGCTCCTTTAAATAAAAGACCCGAGATGAATTGGAAAAAAAAATGGAAACTTGTTTTGTTGACTGAAATATTTAGAAATGGTTGCTGCATAGAAAGAATTAATTTCACTGAGGTAAGTTAAGGTAGATAACGATTCTGGTTTTACGAATACTCTACGATTTAGAGGAAAATATCGAAATATATATTCAGCCTTATTATATCATAATTCATGATTCAAATCCCCAACATATATATCCTGCTTCACCAGAGCGCATTGCAATCTCAACTTTGATATACGTAGTTGTCGGTCCTGGAACTGAGGTATTACATTTTTGTCCTGTGTAGCAAGTTGTGTTCATATTTGAGGATTGCAAATTTTCACAATAATTTGAGCATTATGTTATTTAAAAGCAAATGCCATTTCATTTTGAAAGTTTTCAGTCAACAGCATCACAAAAGGCCAATCTTAAAATAAAGGGAAAGGGTTATTATTTCAATTTCAAGGTAAGACATTATCTCATTCGTAATTTCATTTTCAGTGATGTTTATTTGAATTATTGTATTTCACTGTGAGAAGCTTGGAACGTACATTGAAGTCTGTTACGGATAAGTGTCAAAAAGGCAATTTTGCTCTCTTTTCGTTGACTTTTAAAAAATGCTAACCGTGGGTCAAAGAGGCATTTCTCATAACAACAAACGTAATTTCCCCGGGCTAATGAAGAGGCACTGAATGACTGATTAGTCAGTTAATAAAAGCCTGTGAAACCCTATGTTCCAGGTAGATTGCAGTTATTTCCAAACCGTTTGAATGGAGGAAAGGACTCTGGAAGATTTTTTTTTAATTACTAGTAATTAACATATTTCCAATTCACAACAACACTAGGCCTATGGAAAAAACTTATAAACTGCTGAACGGCAATATCGCGGTTCATCGTCAGTGTCACCATGACAACACAGCTAGTTTCCGGTTGAGCGGATTGCCGTTATGGTGACCTCGTGAAATGGAAAGGAAACCAGAAGGGATTTTTTTTGCGTTGAAACTCGAGACATATGATTTAAATAATCGGAGAATTTTTTAGCAACATATTTCGGGTTGACTGGGTAACAAAAAGTAAAAATTTTGACAGTTTTTCAAAAAATGTGTAAGCAAACTGACTCTCGTTATGTTGAGAAATGAAATTAGCCAATGAATGAAGTAGATTTTGTCATGTGATCGTTTGATCGTACAAAAAAGGTCAGGTGACAGGCAGAAAAAAAATCAAAGGCACCAATATATATCCTTGGATGACATTCTTACCATAAGTGCCAGCTTAGCTGGCATATAATTGACGATAAAAACGAATGAAACGAAAATTCAAATATATAAATCATCTGGAAGCAGGGGACTATACATTACACTCATTTCCTCAGTTCAATGAATTAATCCTCTTATCCGGACATCCGGGCACTTTACCTGTGCAGGAGGTGAAAAAGTCCATATTTCGCTATATATCTAAGTAACTTCAACTTTGATTTATTCATTCATGTTTCAAGATATTTAAATGAAACTCGGAATATGCATTTGGAACAACAATATAAACATCATATCCGAATTTCAAGATCATAGTAGTTATAACACCGAATATATTGCGATTTAAAATATCGATTTTTAACATAGATTATATCTGTAAACATCGATCGCGTCACCGCCTATATTGGGGGTGTAAGCTTAAAATCGATTGATCGGATTGGTCAATTCAGCTTTGTGATGTCACGCCGGATAAGAGAATTTAGAACAAATCAATTATTAAAACATAACACATGTTATTTTGTCAGTTTCCAAGTGAAGAACAATTAAATCATGAAAAACATCAACAATTAAACAATTAAATAAGACATACACATACATAATATATCATTTATGATCGAAACGCCCAAGTCAGAAATGACCAAACCATGTCTGAGTTGTTCGTTACGGTCCGAGTGATTATAGTCCGAGTTGTCCGCGGGCCGAGTTGTTCGCATACCATTTAAACGAAGGTTTCTTTTCCCTGTCCAAAATGGCCCTTAATCTTAAGTAAACAAACAAGCATGACATAACCGTTATCATAGTTTGGTTGTGTGATAAAAAATTGCAAAATGGTTCCAAGAACAATTTTCCAGTCGCGTTGGTTAAATGAAATCTTTAAAAATTTGCCTGGGGTAAGTACTTTCCTAGATACGATAACGTGAGGCGAACGGTCAGGAATAACCACAGGCACTTGTTTCATAAAAAAAAATTCCAGTCCCTCCCTCTCTGGAAGAAGAGAAGGAGGGACTGGATTCCAGAGAGGGAGGGACTGGAACTTTTTTATGAAACAAGTGCCTGTGGGAATAACGGTGGACTATATCACATTTGACAATATAATCCACCTATAATTTGGCATATACAAGGATCCGACAACTGACATATATTTACTTATATTTCAAATTTACCCTTTTAACGAAATTAATGCATTGATTTTGGAAAACACCATGATAGGGGGTCAATGGGGGGGAGGGTGTTTATGTCCCTTTCCCAAAATCCTGTCAATTTGTCTCCACTTTCCATATGGGGAGTTCCTTTCCCGAAATCACAGCAATATTTTCAACTTTCCCATTTTACTAGGGCAAGGACTTATAATGGGAAGGATATGCAAATGTAATAGAATGCAAGTTCCACCATAAGATTTGTTCCTAAGGATAGAATCTTACACAAAATCTGTTCCATTGGGACAAATATTATGATATTTCTCCTAGCGGAATAAATGTTATATGATATTTGTTCCAAAAGGAAGAAATATTATGCCAATGTTTATGATATTTGTTCTAATGGAACTCTCGTCTGGGTGGAACAAATATATGTTTACAAATTGTACATGTACACAATCAATATTGCATTAAAAATCTGTGGTGGGACGTTTGATATGCATTCACTTTACAGCTAACTACTGAAAGAACTGTACATGGATTTCAATAAGGCCTAAGAAAATAAATTGTGTGTTTGGGGTAACATGGTCATGATGGTTTTCAAAGTTAGGTAGAGTAGGTAAGAAAAATTTTTTTTTAATATTTTTTTTTACATTGTAGTAATGGAGGAACATTTCTGACTTTAACAGTGCTTGTTGTAAAATAGGCAAAAAAAAAGTTATGGTAGGCATTAAATTTTAGGTAGGGTCGGGTTACCCTAAACTCACAACTTTTTTTTCTAGGCCTAAAATGATGTTTCTCTGAAAGCTAAAACATTTTTACATTGTTTTAGTAATTTTTTTTTCATTATAGCGAGTAGTTTCTTCAATACACCTGATTGAAATTTGTAATGTAGACATTTTCATTGATTTTTTGTGACTTCTGGTTTACATAGTTAAAAAATGTGCCACACTTTGCACCTAAAGACTTTAAAAGTAGTTCACAGAATTTCACAAAATTGATATTTAATTTGTAAAGTGTGATCCTTTTTCACGCGTGATAAAAATTGTCAAAATTATCTACTGCACTGCCAGAACAATTTTTGTGAATATCAGTAGTACATGTATGTTGTTTTAGTGCTTTAATATACATGTAGATAGTGTCAAAATTTGGCAAAATCCCACACCTCGCGATATATTTCCAATTAATCACAAGATGCTTATTCTTCTCATTATAAGTCCTTGACTAGCGGAAAATTATTTTACGAAGACTTAAACAATCTCCCTTTTCCGGGATCACAGGTATTTTTCTCAGTGTTTCCAGCTTCACGCTGAACATCCTTTCCCATTTTCATGAGCACTTTTTTTGATGACCTCGTTTCCTGTACATCATGTACATATTAAAAGACCAACCCTGCTTCCTGCTTAAATCCCATCTAGACCCACCTTAAAGAAGCCCCTTTTTTCAATTTCACCAGTTCACCGGCTCAATTCTTGGCGGTTCCCGCTTCACGCTGGGCATCTTTTTCCATTTTTATGTACAATTTTTTGCCATGATCCTTTTTCACGCTTGGTTAAAAAGGCCAATCCCGCTTTTCACTTATACGTTTACCTGATAAATTAACTAGACATTCACAATGATGTCAAATATTATGCTGCATTTAATGAGTTTTGCATTTGAACATTCACATATTGTTTATCATTTAGAATGAATTCCAGTGACCTGTGTAATGAAATCTATAGTGTGTACTGTCATGTGTACAATTGGGTGCACATCGCTAGTCCGACACTCATTAGTCCGACACTTATAAGCCCGACACTCATTAGTCCACCACTCATTAGTCCGTCACCTGTGCTCCCATAACGATTAACAAAAAAGACCACATGTTTATTATCCATTACAGTTTATAGATGGTGTTTTGTGGCATCTTGCTTCTCGCTTTTGTCGACAAACGATGGACTGAGATAGCAATTAAAAAATTAAAGAAATGGGGTAAATGCACATGAGACAAAGATTATGCAAAAAACAATGGGTCAATGCTTTTATAATTGTTCTTCATCTTGAAGTCATCATGAGGTCTTCAACGATGAGCTGTCGTACCTCATAGTAAGTTCAAGACATTCCCTAGCAACGGTTTGTGTGGAATTCATAACTAGATATCGAAGAAGGACACATCCATTTATCATTTCTTTTTGTAATGTCCGCCGGATGGATGCGGGATCATCAACAAACTAAAAAATCGGCAAAGTGTTCCTTCAATCGCTGTCAACCGTTTCCCGACAAAAAAGCTAACAGAAGTCGATCACAACATATTAACAACCAGAAAAGCACTGATCGAGTTATCGTAAAAAAAAGACAACAACAAAAAAAAANATGACTGCATAATGCCTATTTGAAGCATGTAACATACATATGTTATCAATTTTTTCCCTTAGTAATAACACATGCATGTTATTTTTCTATAATAACTCATACAGGTTAGGTACTTGACTGATAAAATCATAAAATAGTTTGATTTGGGCACTATATACAGGTGGTCAGAATGATATTTAAAAAAAGTAAAATGTCAAAATTTTGAAGTTTGATAGTATATGTATATGATAAATTCCCTCAATAACAAGTGCACTATAATTGAAATGTATAGAGAGAATTGAAATAAAAGGAAAAAAAACCACCTGCTTAAATCGACGGTACTATACCAAATTTAACCAATCCTTACAGAAATATTGTATGGAATGTCCTGCAAAAATTGAATCATTTGTTCCGATCCAATAAAAATGCTGGAACATAGGGAACATAGTTTAACAAATGACCCTATAAGAAAATTGCATTTTTATCATCACTTCTGAAACCGATCAAGTAAATTCAACCATACTTTACAAGGGCGTCCTTCACAAAATTTGCCAATTTCATTCTTACCGAACAAAAGACTTGGCCACCAGCACGGAAATTAATTTAACATAAGATACTATGGTAAAATTATTACCAGTAGACCTTATTGAAAAAAAAACATTTTTGGTTCTTGCAAATCAATTTAGTGGTTCTCCAAGAGGATCTCAAGGAAAAGTTTACAACAGGTGGGAGAAAAGTGATGTGAAAACAAAAGCACTTCACCATGGGTATAGCCAGACAAGCTACGTAAACTCAGCGGGAAATCTAGTGGTATAAAATTATCTCCCTTCTGGAAAACTCCTCTGTGTCTCATAACTGTTTCGGAACAAATTAACAGCATTGCGACGAAAATAAACAATCAACAAAATGTCAAGATTTCAAAAGAAATAAAGAAATACAATATTTAGTGAAAACGTCATTCAATTCCCAGATCTTTACTTTGTAGTTAAAAAGAGATTAAACTTCCCCCCAAGAAGAGGTAATATGCGAATTTGGTCCTTACATAATTTACTGTCGCGATGAAAATAGTGGACACACTGGTCAAAATAAATTGCTATAGGGTGTTAAAATGCATGTACCCAAACAAGATTATATGTACAGATAGATTTTTTTAACATACTTTATTTATATGTCAATTTAGTAACGATTCTTGCATAAGAAAGGCTGAGATCCTAAACTAATTCCATGTTACTAGCCAAAATCATATCGTTTCGAAACAGTGCCATTTTCCTTTTCCACGATCTCAAAGGGTAATCATCAACACAAGATTTCATTGGTTCAATCAAGGAAAAGGGCGTGCCTTCAGTTAAACCCATTCAAGGATCCCACGTGCTTAGTGAGTAAAAATCGATATTGTTTAGGTTGTGAGGTAGAAACGGTTGTTTTGTATACTTTATTTCACCAAAACCACTGTGTGTACCCAGTCAAAAATTTGCAATTGAATCAATAAATATTTAATTGCAAAGTATATTTTTACCTGAAAATATTCGTTATAAAGAAATGCCTAGATCTAAAACTCTTTGGAACCATGTATATTCCAGGAAATCTCATTTTTCATTTTAAAAAAATGCGAGAAATATCAAAAATTTTTAAAAATATCATTTGCCAATATCAAGATACGTCACATGAAAATAACAGAGTATAAATTTTCATGTTATAAGTAACTTTTATCAGGCCATGACAACGAGTTAGGCGTTGCAATCAATATTTTTATCTTTTCTAAACGAGAGTTCATTTTCTATTGTTTAAATACCACCGGATTTCAGACTGTACTGGCCAGTACAAAACATATGTATCATATTTGCTAAATCATGTGTCAGAATCAGCCAATAATTAAATGTTAAAACTGCACTCCATAGTAATGTATTGTATTTGTTGCAAAATTGGTGGAAATGATTTTGTTGGACTGGAAAAACGAGTGTCAGACTAATGAGTGTCGGACTAATGTGTGTCGGACCAGTGAGTGTCGGACTAATGAGTGTTGGACTACTGAGATGACCCCGTACAATTAAGTCTTGAATTGATGATCAGGTAAATTCTTTGTATACAATTGACTTCAAAAATTGTCAATCCTTGAAGGTTAGCTGTACAAATCAGACAACAAAAGGATTATTACTTCTATGTTCTCTCAAGAGATGCATGATTTGACAACAAGTATGCTTTGACAGGACTGAGTTGTTCTCATTGAATATGTGTTGTGTTGAAAACTGATGCGCCGGTCAAATACTGGTAAGAAGAAATTATTTTTAAAAATATCATTAGCACAGCATTTTTATACCCACCGCTTTAGCGGGTGGTATATAGGTGATCATGGTGTCTGTCCGTCCATCCGTTCATTTGTCAGTCCACCATAGGATGCCTACTTTGTGGCAACAACTCCTCCTAAACCACTTAATGAAATTCACTGAAACTTTCACAGAATGTTCAGTACATATTGCCATTGTGCACCTGCTATTTCAAATTTTGATTTGATTTTTTTTTTATTATGGAATCAAACAGGGATCCCCCCTTGGATCTGCCAATGAGCCGCTTATTCTTAATCAATTCAAAAGTCGTCAGTTTTGGTATATGAGAATATCCCATTTGGGATATTTGGTCATTTTTTTTTAGCTCACCTGACATGCCTGACCCAAAAGGTCAGTGTGGGCTATTGCGTCTGTCGTCCATCCGTTAAACTTTTCACATTTTCATCTTCTCCTCTGAAACTGCTGAAGCGAATTCAACCAAACTTTACAAGAATGATGTATGGAAGGTCCTTTACAAAGATTGCTCATTTTGTTCCAATCCGAAAAAAAAACATGGCAGCCAGTGCAGAGCTTAGGTTTAACATAGGACCCTAAGAGAAAAATCACATTTTTAGCTCACCTGGCTATGCCAGGGTGAGCTTTTGTCATCACTTGGCATCCGTGGTCCGTCTGTCCATCCTTCCGTCATCCGTCTGTCATAAACTTTTCATTCAAAGAAATTCTCCTCTGAAACCACTGGGCCAATTGGAACCAAATTTGGTCACAATAGTGACCTTGGGTGGACTCCTTTAAAAAAGGTATCCGGCAGGTCCATACCTCATCCAAGATGGCCGCCAGTGGGGAACTTATTTTTAACATTGGACCCTATGGGAAAGACATTCAAAGATCTTCTTCTCAGAAACTTCCAGTCCAATTATAACCAAACTAAGTGACGATGGTCCTTAGATGGTCCCTTCCAAAAAAGGTATCCGGCAGGTCTGTACCTCATCCAAGATGGCCGCCAGCGGGAACATAGCTTTAACATTTGACCCTATGGGTAAACACATTCAAAGATCTTCTTCTCAGAAACTACCAGTCCAATTATAACCAAACTTAGTCACAATGGTCCTTAGACATGTTAGATGGTCCTTTCCAAAAAGGTATCCGGCAGGTCCGTACCTAATCCAAGATGGCCGCCAGCGGGGAACTTAGTTTTAAGATTGGACCCTATGGGAAAGACATTCAAAGATCTTCTTCTCAGGAATTACCAGTCCAATTCTAGGATAACCTAGGATTCTATGGGATGTCCCATAAAAATTTTGAGAGCTGGGATTGGTTTTCACACGAGTGGACTTAGAAAAGTTTTGTTAAATATAAGTTTTCTGGACTTTTTTCTAAACCATGCCAGATATTAAGCTGATATGTGGGTCAACCACTATGAGTTACAGATTCCAATTTGAGTTTGGTTATGCTCCATTGATTTTTGCCGAATTTATTGGCCTTTGAATTAGAAAATTTATGTAAAATATAGGTTTTCCGGACTTTTTTTATAAACCATTCCAGATATGAAGTTTAATTTGCTATGTGAGTCAACCACTATGAGATACAGAGTTTGGTTCTGGTCTATTGATTTTTGACAGAGTTATGAGCCTTGGACTTAGAAAAATTTGGTAAAATATAGGTTTTCCGGACTTTTTCTCCAAAATGTTTGCATATTCGGGCATGTTTGCTATGTGAGTCAACCACTATGAGTTACAGATCAAGTCCAAGTTTGGTTCCAGGCCATGGATTTTTGACAGAGTTATTGGCCTTGGAGTGTTATAATGTAAGATTTCCAGACTTTTTTTCTAAACTGTTACAGATATTTGACTCATTATTTGATATACAGCCAATCTAAGGGGACAAAGCAGCCATAATCTAAACAAGTATGATTTAATTGAAATGGGGTTTAATTAATAGAATAATGGTAATACAAGTGATAAAATATAGATAGTTGAATGACTTTTAATGTTTCATTATGTCATTTGAAAAGTTACTCACGTAACATCATTTTTAGGACAGACAATATTTCAATTAACTTTATCAGTAACATTTTTNTAGAAGAAAGAAAATGCAATACAAATTATTGTCATTTGCATTGATCCTGGAATAGTACAAAGGATATAAATTTAATCACATAACAGGACAGACATGATTTGGAATGCCTTACTAGAATTTTATAAGTTAGGTAAATAGTAAAGTCATGTTCTGTTGATAAGGTCAAGAAAATAGGAGACACACAATATAACAAAAGGAATCTATTTGTATACAGTTATAGATGTTAATTTACAAAATAAGAGAAAAGCTCATGTAACGTGACAGACATCAAGTAACATGACAGACATTTTAAAATTTTGTTTTTAAGGTATTTTATGGGCTCCAGATTAAAATTTCAATCAATTACATGTTTATCATGTTTTTCCGCATATTATTTGTTGTACTGAGATAAAATAAAATTAATTCTGTCAAAAATGTAGTGGTAATTGATAAAATTATTTGTTCTGTTACATGAGATTGTCTGTCCTGTTAAATGAAATTGTCTGTCATTTTATAAAATGTTTTTTTATAGGTTTTTTCAATGTCTATTATAATGATTGAATATTTTGGATTTTTCTAACAATTCTAGTTATATTGAGAAAATCCAATACATCCCATTTCATAAAAAACACTGAAATGACAAACTGAAAGTTTTCATGTAACACCATGTAACAATCATGTAACATAGGACAGACATTTTTCATATTTCTGTATAAGTCAAATGTTTTAGCCTACCCATTTTTTGTCTACATGCTATAATGAAATGTTTATGTGTGCATGTTATAACACTCTCATAAGTTTTTTCCTGTTACTTGTTTCTCTTATAAACCAGATTTTATGCTCACTCACATAACAGAAAATTGTGGACAGACATTTTTTTATGAAATTACAAATCTAAAATTTTCCTATCAATATTGATCCAAGATATATAAAAAATTATATATGCATTTATCATATATGGCTAATGTATTTTTTAATCACAAGGCTATATAGCTACAATAAATTAGGTCACTTTTTAAACAGTTTTAGCCGTGTTAGTAGCATAGGACAGATGTTACATGAAAATCTGTCATAATCATTTAATCCATAATTCATATTTATTTATACATAATGGAAACATGATGACTGTCTTTTTTTCTTCTTTTGAACCTCCCTTTTCAAAACAAATGTCAGACAAAGGTGAAAGAACAGTCAAATTAGAGATACAGATGTGTTAGAATTAGGCTTTAACCTTTTGTCCCAATTTTAACACAAAAAAAAATCAACATTTTCAGATGTTTTGCCGCTCAGAAATTAAAATCTTGAAGTCCGTCCCATATGAAATTATTTTTTTTATCAGATGACATAATGAGCTCATTGGAAAATATGAATCACAAATCTAATTTTTCAAAATTTAGAAAATATAGAGGTTATTATTTTATTTGGCATCCTATTCCCAAAAGCAAATAATGAGTCATTTAGCTAATATCTGCTATGTGAGTCTACAACAAGTTTGAGCTTTGTTATGGTCCACTGATTTTGACAGATTGTGAGCCTTGGACTTTGAAAACTTTTTTCTTTTACTATTTTTGCGGGTATAACAAAGAATTATTCCACTGGTAGGGGACTTCTGTATTGCGTCGCAATACGATCCATACTTGTTTATTATGTTTTGATCTGGTAATAGACAAGACCGCCAGCGCAGACGGATAAGGGCTGCGAACTCTATAATAGGGATGTGAAGGATCTGCTCCGGAAGCATGAGATCGAGCTCTACTCTTTGGAGAATGAGGAGAAATCGAGAGTCGTCGAGCGTTGGAATCGTTGCATGAAGGAGAGGATGTTCAAATATTTCCCGGCAAATAGCATGCGCACCTACATTCCCTTCCTGGAGGATCTGGTGCGGCAGTATAATACCTCCAAGCATTATTCCATCAAGATGACTCCCACCGCCGCCAGCCAGAAGGAGAATCATGTCTCCTGGAATCTCTATGGTGATCTCCCACCAATGCAGCCATTGCGATTCAAGCCTGGGGATAGGGTCCGGATCGCAAAGAAGAAGGGCATCTTCAAGGGGGGATATACGCCCCGCTACCGTCACGCAGGTCCTGGGTATGCAGCGCCAACCTATCGTCTCAAGGATTTCAAAGGTGAGTAGATCAAGGGATCCTTCTACTTAAGCCCGAGCTCCAGTGCACTGACCAGGAGGTTTATAATCGCATCGAGGATATCCTGCGGCGACGAACCAGGTGTGGGGTCAAGGAAATCTTCGTGAAGAGGTTGGAATATCCTAAATCTTTCAACTCATGGGTCAAGCAATCCGACTGGCAATGATCCGGTCTTGATCGAGGTAGAGCAGAAAGTCCTGATTTATGCATGCTTTCAGCTCGACGAAAAGCCTTAATGCGTCTAGATCTGCTTGCAGGCGGTCGTAAACGGCTTTTGTGATGGGCTCATTTTCCGTCCGGGGGAGTGGAAGATATTCAAGATGCGATTCTTCTGCATATCGAGATCCACGTCTCTCCGGCCGCCATTGGTGTTGCTGCAGTCCGATATAACCACCTTCGAGTCCAGAATCTTCCTAAGGGCCATAACTTCATCCCTTCTTGCCGTCTTCATGCGCCGCATCTCCTACAGCAATTCGACGATCTTCTCCAGCTTATCGTCCGTGGCATCGAGCTTCTTCTGGGCTTGCTTCACGAATATCTTCGTCGTGCCGTGTGTATTCTTCTCCGGGTACTTGAGATTGACGATGCGATTGAAATTCATATCCAGATCCTCTTCGATCTCATCCTTGCAGTCGGCCCCTCTGGTGAGACCCACCCATAGAACAAATTTATCGACCATACTTTATCTACAGTTAGCTCAACGCGAACTGATTCTCTTTCTCTCAACTGGTGGGACACTGCAAAACACCGAAATTCACCGAAAAATACTCGGTGTTGCCTTGGAGGAATCACACGGATTAGCGTGTCGTTTATTGCCCTGAAAACGAAAATCCTCACCAACACTGCGAAATTTATTTAGTAAACCTGTGTTCCTTTGATCTTTTGCCGGTAACCACAGTCATTAATAAGCAAGTCATTAACATTTCATCAATAATGTTTAAATAAAAATTATATTTTTTCCAAAAGTAAAAAGAAAATTTGTTTTTGAAATAACTTGAAAAAAACTGTTTTCCAGTCGTTTCGTCCCAAAGTAGTTCCGTCCCAGTCGTTCCGTCCCCAGTAGTTCCGGCCTCAAGTAGATCCGGCCCCAATTTGAAAGTAGTTCTGGCCCCATATATTAATTTGATTATTTAAACAATTAAGTTGCACCACTTTGCTTGTATATACTAAAAATTAATTTATCAATCAATTAATTAATTAGACCGATTAGCTCATACTAGTATATAAAGAAGCCAATTAAGAACGGATGTTTTCCTAAACAAGGTGATCAAAAGGCATTAAAATGATCGAAAAAAATAATTGACTTATTAACGAGTTTTTGATTAAAACTTTAATTACTTTGATGTTTCTCTTCAACACAAAATTTCTTTAAAGATGAAGCTGTATTCTTTTTCAAATTGCCTAAATCAACCCGCGAAGGAGGTACCTGCGTACTACTAACTGGAGATGAAGTGTCAGAAGTACCAATCTTTGGTGCAAGGCTGCAGTTGTACAGATTTATGTTTGTTTACAATCCTGCATCCATGGGTAAAGTTACATGGATGTAGCGTTTCTAGATTCCGCTCAAACCAGTGACAGGGGTCGTCTTTAACTTCAATACTATGAGGTATGAGGAAAGCCTATTGTTGAAGGCCTCATAGTTACTTCAAGATGAAGAACAACAATAAAAGCGTTGTTGCATTGCTTAGTTTTATCATGTATTTGCAGAAATGTTGTCTCATTTGCATTTACTCAATATTTCTTCATTGTTAAACCAAGCAGTAATGGCGGATATTGATGGGTGTATCCTTAAGACGGTTAATGGTAAAAATCTTTAAGGCCAAATGACGTTTGTAATGTTTATGTCTTGTGGTAGGACTGAAAATTTGCATACAAATAATATGATGTGTTATGATATTTGCCTGTATATTCCATCTTGATGTATACTTTTGGGGATATGATTAACATAGGCTCCGTCTGCCTGTTATCCAATACTAGTATCCTTTGATATTGTTTGAAATTATTTATCAACCCATTTGTTTATGACAATAACATTTTTCAATTAAAGTTTATGCCTGCACAATAAATTAAAAAAAAATATGATTTGGCGAATGACGATATGTTTTTTTCGCAAAATAACGATAAAGGTACAAAATTGAAAAAAATTCACGAATCATGCTATATTTATGATGATAAACGGTATTTTTTTACCAATTTGACGTGTAACGATAGTTGAAAAGAAGCATTTTTCAAAACGGTTAACGATAAAGGCATTCATACCCTCATAATGGTAAAAATATATCGGGGACGGATCGACTTTGGGCCGGATCTACTGGGGACGGAACGACTGTGGCCGGAACTACGTGGGGACGGAACTACTTGGGGACGGACTGGTTTGGGGACGGAACGACTTGATACCGAAAAACTGACAAAGTGTTATATTCACATGTTTTGGGAATAAAATAAAAATAAAATTGCTTGTTTTTACCAAAGAAAGGGACCACAAAGTTTAGAAAAATAAAGGAAACTTAGAAAAAGATGTAATTCGTTCATAAAAACTAGAAAACACAAGGGGACTTTATAAACATAAGTGGATGATATAAATCAGATAATGGTTTTTATGAAATAAAAACGATACGCTAGGCTATGGAATAGCCTTGGATAGAAAATTGCGTGTTTGATTGACAAGGGTGTAGTGGCTCATGATGTATTTGTATACTCAAATCAACACTTGAAGTAAGCCTTTCTCTGTACTTCTTTGTAATTTCTTCTATTGGTCTGCACATGTGATATTTTATTCTTCAAAAGGAGCTTTATCCATTTCTAAATTATTTATCATTGCTCGAGGAAGTATAGCCTCCTCACACACATAAGAGTTACACGTTTTACACACAATATGCTTCTCTCCTTTTAACATTTCTTTCAACCTCTCATCTTTTGCATTAAATTCTTTCTCGTGTACTTGGCTTCGAAACATAAACCTTTTACAGCACACACAAATAAACACCGGTAGCTCTTTATTCTTCCGCAAAAAACGCAATTCTATCTCTTTCCACCTTTCGTTCTCCATTGCCTAAGTATCTCCACAAACTACAATCACGCTTTGTTTAACACAATGAAAAGTCTTTTATAGTATTTGTACATTATTGATTATTGCACAATACCTCATCTTTATTTATTATCTTCTGGTTTTAAATTTATACATTACTGTTCTTATTCTTTTCATCATATCTATATTTATAAATCTGGCTAAGCGATATTGCAATACTAGTCCCATCATCCACTACAAACCTGTTCCCAGTACCACCTATAGTAAATGTTTATACTTTTCAACTTCCACAAGGAAACAGAAAAATTAAACCCCGCCCCGTTTTATCAGGACGAAACTGGACGCCATTTTGATTTTCGAGAATCTGAAATTCCTATTGGTCAATAGTCTTCTGTGCATGCGTTCTCCTCACTGCGCAAGCGTGCTCCTCACTTCCCCCCAAGAACTATCTATAAAGCTAGGCTATTCCATAGCCTAGCTAACTAGGCTATTCCATAGCCTAGCTAACTAGGCTATTCCATAGCCTAGCTAATTATATAAACCTATTTTGTCACATATTCTATTTTTAGACATTTACTTAATGGTGGTGCTTGAATCACTACTAAGTGATTTTCCGAAAATCTTGGAACTTTTACTTATAAAACGGATGAATAAAATTGAACAATGTTCGTTAGCAGGACATACGCTAAAACTTTAAATACTTTTAGAGGTTTAAATTAAGTTATAACCGCATTTTGTTCTGTAAACTGTTTAAATCCATAGTCTTGACCGGAATATTTTTGGAGCGAAACAAGTGAAAACCTCATGTCTCACATGTTGGAAGTATTGCTGCAATACAAATAAATTTACTTTTTTAAACGTTTTTGCATCTGACAGTTATCAAATTATATAATTATTACTTCTTAAAATGTATTTTCAAGAAAATTATTTGTCATAAACAGCGAGGATGTTGAAATTTCTACAACCGTAACAAATATTGACTTGCAACTTGTCAATAATTT
>MJUU01008672.1:64123-79233 GCA_002080025.1 Modiolus philippinarum | reverse complement strand
GGGGGTATTTGTCAGTAAACATATTTTGGCCCATGTTTTGTCCAAAATTAACGGTAAAAGATGCAATTTTTTTTTAAATGATGATGTTTGTTCTTTATCAGATTTTACATTTTTTTTGTTTTTGGTGTTCCGAATGTTTAGATTTTATATGGTCTAAAGAGACATAAGTTGTCGAAATGGCCATTTGCAGGAAATAAATCAAAGGTAAATTCAGTATTTTGTTATTTTTAGCTCAAATTGACAGATCTTTGTGGTTGTTAGAGTATAATCGTGGATATTATTCCATAATGTTTGTTATATCAATAGTTAGCTATGGTCAGTTTATATTATTATTGTTTTTTAATTTTTTTTTATTTTAGAATGTTATGTACAGTGTGGTGGACAAAAAGTGTACCGTAACCCCAATAAAGGAGTCCTTTGATACTATAAGTTGTATCCCTAGTAAGTTTTATTGGTCTGTATTTTCGTATTAGAGAAAATTAAAGAGACTAAATACTGAAATTAGGAATCTTGTGTCCAGAATTGTTAACCAATAATTATTAATGAATTATTAATGAATTCAGCAAAAACTATGCACATGTATGTAGATCAATATTAAATATTAAATGTATTTCATCGATACGTCAATGAAATTGGTTGTCTTGTCTGCAATTTGACAAAACAATGTATTCTTAAAAAATAATGTGTGCCAACACTTTGAATTGATGTATAATTAGAGCAAAACTAAGGGGACGAATACTTGATTTTCAAGGGGGCTTGGATGATTTTGTAAATAAATACAATGAACTGCAGCAAGCTTAGCGCTGGGATGTTCCTTGAGAAACTTTCAACAAATTGTTTTTAGTAAAAATGTAACGCTTACTTTCATTGGCTTGTCGATAACAAAAAGGCGGGGCTTGCACAGAAGTGAGAAACCATTTTTAGAACGTACACGTGATTTCTTTTGTATCTTGTTGTAGAAAGAATATTAAATTGTCCAAGTTTTTACCGAAGTTTATATAAAAAGTTTTATTCTTAAGAATTGTTAATTAGTTTGACTTATATACATTTCGATCAAAATAGATTATTTTTTCCGATAAATGGAAAGGCTTTCTGGCGTATTCTGTATAAGTAACCGGCTAGCAATCTCTGTTACATAGGCAAAGTATTCATATTTTAAAATATTCTTGTAGAAAACGATAAAACTGATAAATCTCTAGAGGTTGAAGATGCAAATTTTTCATATCCTAAATATTCTTCCAGAATACGAATAAATCATACATTTTTGACATCATACAACATCGACCGATGGTTTTCCATTTATTTTTCGTTAGACCACTAAGAACTATGGAAAGTTTGCTCGATTTAACTTGGTGGTGATTTTATCGAGGTTGAACTTTGTTGGATCGTAGCGGAAATTTTGGATTTCTCTAATTATTTTTAGGTTAAAACAACATGTTAAAGAGTTTTGTGGTTGGCCATTAGATTGTTATTTTTTAGAGGTCAGAGGATGGCTGGGTCTACTGACAGTTCAAAGGTTTGTTCTATAAAACGGGAATCAGTTGCTATAATTATCTCTGGTTGTTGAGGATTTAGGCTGGTTTACACAAACTGATTGAGTATGCGCATTCATAAGTCCTTTATTAATCGTAGATCCATATATAAAAACGTTCTAATGCATATCAATATAATCAATGCTTGTCTCTAAAGGAATGCGATTCTCTGAAAGAAATATAATAGCAATCATAAATAATAATTCTAAATAAATAATTAAAATTAAATAGCTATAACATCTCATAACATCATTTGCGTGTACAAATACTTCAATAATATTTTTAATAATTACAAATACACATTTGTAATAATTAACATGTCGATTAATCAATATAGTCACAGTGTTAAATGGCATATCCATAAAATAAATACAAAATCAGCATACAAACTCGTAAATGCTAATCATTTCTAAGTACGGCGGAAAACAATTTAAAAAAGGAAAATATTCAGCAAATTGGTTAAATCTTCGTCACTTATTGAATATAATTCAAGATAAATAAATATTGATAAATCAAGCTTACCAACTATGGTCTTTGTATATAACAAACTAAATCCTCAAAGTGTAACGTTTCTACTACTGTCGCCAAATCGCCCATACAACTTTGCATTACGCTACAATTACGTTACGCCACAATGTAATTAATACATAACAATGCAACATCGGGATAACGTTACGAACGTTTCCCGCTAAAACTACGTCCAGTACTAAGCTTAAATAAAATTATTCCAATTCAATATAAATATGAACATAGATACATAAATACATAAATAAGAACGCTATATAGTTCTTACACACCCCAACATGAAATTATCACAATTTCATAAATGTAGTAAAAATAACACCAATATCTATAAAAATGTATACTTAATAAATTATATCACCATAGGCTAAATCATTTCAAGATTTCAAGATAGTCCGGGCAGATCGAATGAGTCTTTCCCATGCTCCTCCCATATGACTAGCCGTCGGTGGATTGAAGTGCCATTCTATTTCCTTTTGTAGCATGAATTTTCCTATCTGTAATTGGTTCCACTCCTGAACTGATTTTCGTATTTCTTTATCTCCACGTACAAAGTTTGTCCCGTTGTCACTAAAAACTGTTTCGGGTACTCCTCGGCGGCTTATAAATCTCTGAAATGCGGCTATGAACGAATTCGTTATAAGACTGTGTGCGATCTCGATATGAACAGCACGACTTGCGAGACAGGTAAATAAACATCCATAACGCTTCTGGTGTGAACGACCCGATTCAACTATTAGAGGTCCAAAGTAGTCAATTCCTACAAATGTAAATTGTGGCTTATCGACTGTTGTTTGTTCGCTGAGAAGTGGTGCCATCTGTTGGCTGCATAAAGGTGTTGATTTGCGTTTACATGGTACGCAAGCTCGAACGACTCCCTTCACTGTATTTAGTCCGTTGATTATCCAATAATCCTTCCGAGTGGCTGCAAGTACCTGTTGTTGTCCCACATGACCTTGGGTCTCGTGATAGAAACGAATAATAAGCTTAGAAACATTGGCCTTTCCTGGAAGTATGATAGGGTACTTTTTGATGGAGTCCTGCTCTAAGCGTCCCTTGGCTCGAATAAGTCCATTATCAATAATTTGGTTGAGGGTTGCCAATTTGCTATCCCTTTTAACTGTATTAGTTCTTTCTAGACTAAAAAACTCATCTTCGAAGTGGCTGTGTTGAACCACGATCAGCACAGTTTCCATTGCGCGTTCTATTTCTTTTAGCGTCAAATCTCCTTTTTCAAATTTTACATTTTGTCTAAGAAAACGCCATCTACAGAAGTCTTTGAATCTAGCAAGCCATGCTACGGCTCTTCGTAATTTTGTCCAGTCTGAAAAATGGTTCAATAGGCTTCCTAATGCGTCGCATGTTGAATGATTAACAACAACTTGCAAGTCGTGCTGTTCATTTGTGTCGTCGTCACAAATCCTTATGTCATCTTCTTGCAATCCACTGGGCCCCTGACTTTCGTTCTGTTCTAAAAATTCAGGACCTTTTAACCATATGCGTAGTTTACACGAGTCGTGAGCCTCAATCCCTCTCGAAGCGATATCTGCCGGATTCATGCCGGACTCTATGTGGTGCCATTGATCTGGTTTCGTGAGACTGTGAATAACGCTCAGTCTATTTCCAACAAAGGATTTAAATCGTCTAGTCGTATTGCTGATATATCCCAATACTATTGTAGAATCTGTCCAAAACGTGACTTGGTCGATTTTTAATTCAATTTCATCTAATATAAGTGCGTACATTCGACAAGCAACAACCGCTCCCGAAAGTCCCAGTCTAGGAATTGACATCTGTTTGATTGGAGCAAGGCGTGATTTTCCCATTATTAGCGAGCATGATATCTTTTCATCATTATCAGTTACTCTAAGATATGCACAAGCACTGTATCCAATTTCCGACCCGTCACTAAATATGTGCAACTCGGCTCTTTTTGTCCTTTGATGATCAGGTGGTTTAAAACAACGATCTATTGACAATCTCTCTAATTCCGGTAATTTTTCAAGACAACATTTCCATTCATCCAGACAGGTCTGTGGAATCTGCTCATCCCATCCGAGCTTCGCTCTGCAGAGACTTTGAACCATAACTTTTGCCTTTAATGTTACTGGTGAGACCAATCCAAGAGGGCCGAAGATGGAGCATACGATGGACAGCATGCCACGTCTCGTTGTCGGTTTATCTGGTATTTTAACTTTGAACTTTACCATGTCGTCATTTACATCCCATACGATTCCTAGTGCTTTGCTATCAGGAAGTGTATCACCAGGATTCAGGTTTACAAATGCCGGTGCTAGTTCCGACTCTGGTATAGTTTTCAGCACCTTCCTGCTATTACTTATCCATTTTGTCAGTCTAAAACCACCAATTTTCATAAGTGTTTGTAGGTCAGTAACCAATCTCACAGCTTGATGTTCAGATGATACCGATTTCAGGCAATGGTCAACATAGAAATTCCTTTCAACGGTTTCTATTACTTCTTGCGCAAATGAATTGCGGTTATCAATAGCGGTTCTCTTCAGGGCATAAGCAGCACAGCTTGGTGATGATTTAGCGCCAAATAAATGGACGTTCATGCGATAGTGCATAGGTGATTCATTAATGTCTCCGTCAGGCCACCATAAAAACCTGAGAGCATCTCGATCCTCAATTGTTACACGAACTTGGTGAAACATTGATTCAATGTCTGCTGATAAGGCAATTTTCTCCTGCCTAAATCTAATTAAAACACCGACTAGATTGTTCATAAAATCAGGTCCCTGGTGTAGTTGGCTATTTAATGAGATACCTTTGTATTTCGCTGCACAGTCAAATACAACCCTTACCTTTCCCGGCTTGTTGACATTATAAACTGGATGGTGTGGTAAATACCATGTCTTTTTTTTTAACCCTCTACGGTTTGATTTACCTCTGACGCATAACCCTTCTCAATATAGTCGTTAACTGTCTTGGTGTAGATTTCGTGCAACGCATCATCACGGTTCAACTTTCGCTTTAACTGTTCCAAGCGAGCGTGAGCGAGAACTAAATTATTTGGCAATGTCGCCTCCGGGTCTTTCCAAGGTAGCCGTAGTTTATAATGCCTGTCCTCGTGGACTATAGTTGATTCCATAATTTGAGAGCCTTTTTATCCTCGACGGAAGCACAGCATTTATCATCTCGGAGCAAGTCTCTAAAGTCTGTAATCCACATGCGGTCAAGTTGATCTTCAAGTCGCTGATCCTCACTTGACATTTTGAAATTGACATTTACCCCTTTTGACTTAGCTTGTGATCTACATGGAACCGGGCCTCGAACAACCCAACCTAGACTCGTTTTGATTGCATAAGGTTGGGTACTTTCTCCATATCAAACTTCTAGCGGTATATGGGTTCCAGGAGAATCAGTTCCGATTAACAGCATCACATCTTTAGTGTTGATCTCATTTAATTTGATATCGGACAGGTACGGATATTGTCTAATTTCTAATTTCTAGCGGATAATTTGGTTGAAATAGGAAGTTGTTTCACTGACCATACCCATCTCAATTTAAACGGTTTCTCATTACCGACTTCGCTTACTTCAAGATCGACTTCTTGTCCTTGAATAGTCCCACCGTAGGAATTTACTGTTGAAATTTGAAAAGAGATTGGTTTACTTTTAATGTTTAACTTATTCAATAGTCGTTCATCACAAAGAGTCTTGTCTGCTCCATCGTCTAGTAAAGCGTATGTTTCGCATGATACCCCGTTATCACCTCTAACGACGATATGAATTATTCCAAGACAATTTTTTACGGAATTGTCCTCAGTAGCGGTACAATTAACAGATTATTTAACCATATCATTCTCGACCTCGAGCTTAGCCCAACTATGTAATAATAAATGGTGTTTCTCATTACAATTAGAAACTGTACATGCTTTAGGTTTTCTACACTTGTTTGCATAATGTTTACCTTTCAAACAATTATAACAAATTTCAATGATAGTTTATACCTATCAGTTAAACTCATGGACTTAAACTTACTACAAAGTGTTAGATCAGTACATTTACCAAAACAACATCTACATTTGTATTCAACATGTGGTGCATGAGTTTCGGTCTGAGTAACTAATGGTGAAATCTTTCTTTTATTATACCCTTTAGTGTTTGAGTTTTCTACATATTTCTTATGATCACCTTTGTGCTTAATACTATCTGATGTACAAATATCATACCTATACATAGAATTTGCAATGCGTGACTTTTCATCTACAAATTTGCAAAGATCAGAGAAGCGTGCTTCCCTATCAGACTCTGTAATGGCATGCGCGAAGTCAACCCATTTTGTTCTTACATGCATTGGCAGGCGTTTCACAATGTTACGTAAAGTTTCAGTGCTGTTTATGTCAGAACTAAACCCTAATTGTGATAATGCAATATCACTTTTTTGCATTTCTCATGCAAATCTTGACAAACTACTAATATTAGAAGCTCTAATTTGTGGACCATTAACCAACTTATCAACATATGCTCTAGCTATAACATGTGGCCTACCATACCTAGACATTAACAATGATTTAGCTTAACAATACCCTTCATCTGGTCCTAATAGTACACGGTCTTCAATACATTCCCTAGCTTCTCTTATACAATATTGAATCAAATAGCTGAGTTTTAATTGGCTGTCTGATACTTTACTCTCAATGTTAGTTTCAAAGTTCTTCATGAATTTCAGGTAATCTCTAGGTGATCCATCAAAGGTGAGCAGCTCCGGCTTAGGTAATGCTGAGTTCAGTCCTGTCTGTAGAGTTGATGCTAACTGTTGAAACGCACTGTCCATGCTGATATTTGATGTAACTCTGTCCGTATCTCTCGATCCATTATGGTTGTTCTTTGTATGTATAATTTCTATAATGTTACTTTCATTGTCTGTTTGTTTAGCAACTGCTTCCGGAATCGGTCTTTTGTCATGTTCATTCTTTCTCATATGATTATCGTAAGTAACCGTCTCGGTCATGTTTCCATTCGGATCGTCGTCCGGCACTACTTCTCTGCACACAATTTCTTCTACCTTTGCTTCCTCCAGCTCCGATCGGTACTCCAATAATTGCTTTTCAAGTTCTAGTTCCTTCTTTTTTCTTTCAAGTTCAAGCTTTAATGTAGCATGTTTAAGTCTCTGTTCAGCCACTAGTCTCTTTGCCGTCGTGTTACGCAGTTTAGAACTAGAAGACATACTGGATGTTCGTGAACTACTCATAACAACTGAACTCGCACGGGTTTTCTCGGGACTTTTCTCCATCTGCGATGCTTTTTCACAATCCGCGATCCACTGAGAATAACGTTCCCGGAACTCCTCAAAGTTTTTCAAATTACTTTCATAGTTCTCTTCCATGTTTTCGACTGCGGAACACACTTCTAGACAATCTAAATGTACATTTTTGAAGGCCTCAAATTTGTCACATAATTTCACAGATATGACGTGTCTGTGTCCCAAATGAAAACGGACATTTTCAGCTAGATTTCACGTCTTCACGGATTTGACATAATCGGATTTGACTCAACCCTGGATTGACTCATAGATAGTGGGACGGGTGCCGCTAGCGGAGCAGGACATGCTTACCCTTCCGGAGCACCTGATGTCACTCCCGGTTTTCATGGGAGTTCACACTATGAGTGCCTTAGTTCTTAATGTTATCTTTTTATTTCTGTGCATTGTAGCTGTCTCACGTCCTTGTTTTGTCTTTGTTTTTATCTGTTACAGTTTTTGCCATGTCTTTGGACTTCGATTTTTGTAGACATCGCTTCCCTTGTTCCTTTGGTATTCTACTGCCGTTGTTTCACATAGAGTTCTTTAACAAAGTTAATATTTTCAAATGATATCATCTTCCGCTCAATATCTTTTCATAAGTTTTTGTCAGCTGCGCGAGATGAGAATTTCTACTCCGCCACAAGCTTGTAGGATCCATTACGATAGGTCTCCTTGAATAATATGAGTTTAGAATTGTTCTTACTCCAACAGTTGAGAATTATTCTATCTCCAAATTTGAGATTTGTTCCAAGTAAAAAAGTTGAGAACTGTCATACTTGGTAAATACAATATTTGAGAATTGTTGAGGATTTAGGCTGGTTTACACAAACTGAATGAGTATGCGCATTCATAAGTCCTTTATTAATCACAGAATCATACATAAATACGTTCTAATGCATATCAATATAATCAATGCGTGTCTCTAAAGGAATGCGATTCTCTGATAGAAATAAAATAACAATCATAAATAATAATTCTACATAAATAATTAAATTTGCTTTCATGCAATGTATAAATACCAAATAGCTATAACATCTCATAACATCATTTGCGTGTACAAATACTTCAATAATATTTTTAATAATTACAAATACACATTTGTAATAATTAATATTTCGAGTAATCAATATAGTCACAGTGTTAAATGGTATATCCATAAAATAAATACAAAATCAGCATACAAACTCGTAAATGCTATTCAATTCTAAGTACAGCGGAAAACAATTAAAAAGGAAAATATTCAGCAAATTCGTTAAATCTTCGTCACATATTGAATATAATTCAAGATAGAATAAATAAATATTGATAAATCAAGCTTTCCAACTATGGTCTTTGTATATAACAAACTAAATCCTCAAAGTGTAACGTGCCAAATCGCCCATACAACTTTGCATTACGCTACATTTACGTTACGCCACAATGTAATAAATACATAACAATGCGACATCGGGATAACGTTACGAACGTTTCCCGCTAAAACTACGTTCAGGACTAAGCTTAAATAAAATTATTCCAATTCAAAATAAATATGAACATAGATACATACATACATAAATAAGAACGCTATATAGATCTTACACTGCTTGTGTCAATTTTGATACTTGGTGTTGTTTTGTATCATTCCCATTGTCGCACTATAGTATAGTCTGGTTGTTATATATATATAACAACATTGAATTTAGAACCCGAATATATTAAAAATACCATTGTTTTAACATAATTTTTTTTTAAAATCAAAGAAACAAAGCTTTAAGGACGTTTATCATTATAAATTTAAAGAAAATAATTCTGCTGTCTCATAAATAATTGCCCTGTTTTGCTTTTATGGTACCAGCATATATATATAAATTATTTTTTCTTATGCAAATTTACATACAAGTGGTTTAAAAACACACCGAGATTTATAAATTTCATGCAAAAAAATATACCCGAATTTTTGGCACATCCCCGTATATCAAAATAATGGAAGATTCCCCCGGACTGTAGTTGTTGAATTTGCAAATAACTAAATACCGAAGTTACTGTGAATTTAATTTCTGCATATGCGCATTTCGATAACTTATGTCTCTTCAGTGCGGATAACAGCTATACCCGATTTTTTCTTTTGCACAACCCCGTATACCATAATAATGGAAGTTACCCCCCCCGGCAGTATAGTCGTATAGTTGTTGAACTTGCAAATATACTTCTTTTTTCCCCGTCTCACAATGTTTAACTGATTTGAATATCCTTCCCACTCCTACTACTAATATATACACATGCGGAGGAGTCTGACCCCTCTGAAAAGATTCCATTACACTTTATTCAGAAATACGCAAACAAATCTTACCTCCGCATTTTTCAATTGAAATACGTCGACAGCTTTGGTCGACCTGATATTCTTTCGTGATTTAGTAATATTTAGTAGATAAATATACAAGATGCCACAAACAGGCAGAACAAGTTCTTCTGTGATTTTTAACAAAAAATTTAAATTTTTTTGGGAGGAGGGCAAAGGAATGGAATATGCCTATCCACCAACATAATCCCCAGATCAGAATCCCGCTGAAAACTGCTTCCTTAAAATAAAACTTTTTTGATATCCAGGAATTGCAAACTCATTAAAATTCAGTTCTTTGGCGTATGCGTAGGATGTAAGACTTTCCCTAATACAAGCTATGTCTGAAAACAAACTACAGGATCTAGTTGGATTTTACAGTCATACAAAATATTTAAATATTTGAGCTATCCCATAGCCAATACCGGCAGAACCAACCTTCAAAAAAGTCGGTCCAATTGGGGTTCCGGAAAAAAGGAGAGTTTCAGTCGATTTTTTAGCCATTTTTTATCAATTTTTGCCTAAATTCTACACGAAATTGAGTGGGGAAAATCCAGAAAAGATCATTCATCTTTTACTGAGTAAATATTCTATTTAAAAAACTTTTGCAACTGCATATTAAATGAACAATATACAAGCACCTGAATCGCACCAAGGTAGGATTTTTCCAATATTACATATGCACCTCTCATTCAACCGGCAGATCCAGAATAAAAAGGGAGCGTTGCAATTGAGTTCTAGAAGAAGATATTTTGCCAAATAAAACTTTCAAGAAAAAAGAGGGGATTTACCCTTAAGGGGGTTCGCTACTCCATTTCAAAATAAATAGGATTTCAAATAAACATGAAGTTTTGTTAGAAAATTAAATAAGAAGAAATTCAAGTGAAAAAAATTGATAGGTTGATGATCTCGTTTTTGAGATTTAAGTAATTGAAAATTTGGCGGGAAACTGAACTCCTCTGATTTTTCATAGGATTAACATTAACAAGGTTCAATGGGCAAAAAATTATAATGCTTTTATATGGATAAAACCCGAGGATTCCGAAAATCTGACAGAAATCCTAAAACATGAGGAGCGAACCTCCTTAACACCATGAATCAGCTAATATCTCGGTTGATTTTCTTTCTAGCAACTTTCTAGCAACATTTTTACCACAGACTATTCTTCTATTTGTATGGATTATTTATACGGTAGTACTGCACTTCCTTTTATTTTACTATTGGTAGTAAAACGTAAATTCCATTTCCTTATTTGGTCATTGTTATGGTCAGAAAACACAATTGGTTGTATAGATGATTTGCTACCAATGAAAATGACTGTAACAACTTCGAAAGAGTTTTGTTGAGCACGTGATTACTTTGTTTACCTATTTGTGCCGAACGTGTCAGTGCTAAGCTTGGTCGCAGTCATTGTAAAAGTTTCCCCACTTCCTTGATCGCAGCAATATTTTTTCTTCGCAAAATCGCCCAAGATCTCCACGGAAAATCAGATGTTCGTTACCTAAAGAACAATTAGGTGTTTGACAAACATAAATGTCTCAATAAACATACAGTCCTAGTGTACAAATCAAACTATATAAATGGTAAAAACGGAGATCAATATAACAATTAGATGTCAAACTTACTCAATTATTATCATTAAGGACATAATCTATCTATTTGGGTCATTAAAATATTTATTATATCGCAGTTTGATGTATAAATGATGTGTTTATGTTGTCCTTTTATCCATTAGGCGCAAACAATTAAGGTGGCTCACTCATCACATGTTTGATTATGTGTCAGATTTCGGAACTCCTCTTGTTTTCTCCACTTCAATGGCTCAAAGAATTTTGCAAACGGACCCCGCTTTTTATTTCATGAATGTCTTCTATAGGTCTAATTAAGACAACTGACGAGTTTTCATAAAATTCTTGATATAACTTCCTAGCTTTTAGACAAAAAATAGTATTAATGTTAGATTAAGGGAAAATTGAGAGAAATCCATTTCCCGCCAAATTTTTAATGTCGTCTTATTCCCTTAAAAGCAAACAAACCTATATATTTCTTTTTACAATTTCACTAAGTATACAATGCTTAATCAATTTAAATAGGTTTCAAGAAATCCTTGATATAAACAACATCATGAGTGAGTCTCCTTAAAGTATCTTCCAAAAACATAACTGACATGAGCAATGCTATATACTGGTATGTCTGAGATTTGTACAACCTTCCATGAAACTTCAGTAAAGAGCTAAACAAAAGACCCTTCAACGATAATTTCGGTCAGGAATTTTGCACATGCGCTCATAAGCCTTAATTTGAGTGGGTAAAATGAAACGTCATAATACATGTATATACGACTTCTTCATTAATTGTCTTTGTTGGAACTGTTTCAGTTCAGTTTCAGTTAAGAATCCAGTTATCGTTAAAGAATTTATATCTACCGTAGTTTATTAAAAAAAAGGACAATATGCCAGATGCCAGAATAATGACCCCCCCCCAAAAAAAATGAAAAAAATGTCGGTACACAGATTAAATAGAAGAAATTTGTTCTAGATACCTATAAACTGAAGAGATCTCATTGAGTATATTTGATCATTTTAGATAACGCCATGAAGAGTTCCTCTGTTGCTCTTGGTCTTGGGCAACTTCAGGTTACGCAGTATAACTTTGACGCCGACAACAGAACTAACTTTATTAATGTCGCCACCGATGGATGTGTTCCTATATCTTTTACTATATATGGTAACGAAAACGGAGGTAGGTTCATTCAGTATAAATGAATATTTAATGATGTTATCAATTTTTTATGCTTATCTTTCCATAATGGACCTCTCTGAAGATCAGTTTCACTATTTTCTGAAAGTTGAAATGACCCTGAACTGATATTCAAACCTTGGCTTGTATTTTGTACAATGTTTTTGTGAGGGCAAGTCTCTGAAATATACAGGAGGTGCGGAAGGAAATTTTTCGGGATGCCGGTATCAGCCATGTTATTAATTGGGAGTTCGGGATTCACCTTAAACGGGAGTCGGAATTTGCATTGTCATTCGGGACTTTGGATTAAGAAAAAATTCTTTGGAATTTGGGATTTGAACATTATTTTATTGGGATATTGGGATCAGGTCACATCACAACCACCCTACTTAATGTACATCTTAGTTACATCTGAAATAGCATAAGACGGGACATAAAACATTGAAACGAAGCCTATATGTTTTCAATCGAAACAAATAGAAAAAAGAAGGGAAACGGGGAATGTGTCAAAGAGACAACGACCCAATGGGGAGTAATAACAACTCAAAGCCACCATAAGATCTTCGATGAACGGTGAGAAAACCCCACACCCAACGGCAGGTCGGAGTCGGCCCCTGAATAAATAGTAATCAAGTTTAGCGAATAAACATTATCCTAGACTCCTATAGACATAAAGTAAACTAACTAGAAAAAATACAAGACACACAAAGGCTTAACAAATTTCCTGACTTAGGACAGGCGCAAACCTGCTTCGGCGGGGTTAAACAAGCCTATATGTTTCCAAGTTATATGTATAATGAACATAAATGTTTTGTTCTATAAAGAAAAACAATAGAACTTACGAAGCTTAAACCCTTTCTACCGTAGACAAGTGAATATCATAGGTTTGAAAAGATAGATTGGACTCAGTACAAACTTATTTAGGGGAAAGGGAAAAGAATTAAATTCAAGTTTCTTAACACATTAGATTTAAATGTTTTGTTTGTTTGTTTCCTTTTCCATTACGATCTTCCAAGTTTTAAGTATTTATAAACCATCCTCCAGTTTTGAAGATAAATTTTGGTTCGTATTTTTTTAAATGAAATAATCTCGGAGCGGAAAACTTAATACAAATCTTAGTATGCATTTTCCCGAATAAAACTTCTTAAATTCCAGATAAAGACCTCGATAAAATCATTTACTTGATCAGACTGTGTATTAGGACATATCTTGCTAATAATTGTACAAGACATGTATCTCACGTAATTAATTAAACATTTACAGATAAAAAAATCCCTCCAGCAATTTTTATGAAACAAAATAGAACTTTATCATTAGAGAGACAAAAATTTCTTCTTTAAATAGTCATTCCGAGTTAAAACGAGCTCAGATACACACTATTTAACTCGGTAAATGACCAATCAGAAACATTCATTTTTATAATTCAACAACAGTACATGTAGGGTGCAGACATAGCCTCTCGCCAAGTTAACATGAGATAGTTATAAAAGCTCCTCTATGTTAACTGAGGACCGTTTTCAAGTTAACTTAGACCAGTGTTAGAGCAGTCATAAAACTACTCTAATTTAAGTGTAGAACTGTTCTAGAGCCCTTACTGTGCTGACCTGTTCTGGGTGTAGAGCCATGACTGCTCTGACTTGTTCTGGTCGTGTAGCCCTGACTGCTTTACCTGTTCTGGTCACAGAGCTCTAACCGCTCTTACCTGTTATAGAATCCTGACTGCTCTTACCTGTCACAGAGTCTTGACCGCTTTATGTTATTAACTTCAGAATATGTACAGTTTTTGTATTGTTTAAGGGCTCTACGACTGGCCAGAGCAGTCAGGATCTATCACAGGTTAGAGCGTAAGGGCTCTATGACTGGCCAGAGCAGTCAGGGTCTATTACAGGTCAGGATTCTATGACAGCTGAGAGCGATCTTAGACGAGAGGTTATGTCTGCACCAAACTGTATCAATGCCGAAACATCACAAACGGTATTACATCTCGAAGGAACGTACGTTAAAATGGGTGGGGATATTTCATCTACATCAGGACATTTTAATCATATTTCACGGACGAACATCACTCGTCGAGTTTATACTATGTTTCAGAATTTCGAACTTCTCTAATTTTATTCATTTTAGTCATTAGAATTTTTTGTATACTGACCACCATTTTTTTTTGTATAAATATTTTTCTATAAGTTAATGATCGTTTTCTGTTTCATAAATTTTCCTTGGTTTCAATTTGTTTTCGGGTATTAAATTGTCGTTTTGTGAAATATTTAACATAAATTTTGTACATGCATTACACCTCACATTCCCCTCACAGTTACGTGTACAGTTATTGTTGTCATAAATATTGTCACTGAAAGTGTGCATGCCATTGCACTTCTCATAAAAGATTCGCCATGCCAGTAACAACAGAAGTCGTTTTGCATAAATGGTCATTGTATATTGGGGTGGGCGAATTTGCTAAAAAATTATTTATTTCCATAAAAATCTCGAACACAACAAACACGAGTTTGACCCCACCGCGGTTTTTGCGCCTGTCCCAAGACAGGAGTGTGTTGGTCATTGGCTTGTCCTTGTCTTCTTGTGGGGTTTTGGTTTCTTTATGTTTGGGTTGTTGGATGTGGTTTGTTTCCGTTGGTTTGTTCACTTTTTTACCTTTTCGGGGCCATTTAGGGCTTACTATATGGTGTGAGGTTCCTCACTGTGTTGAAGACCATATGGTGACCCCTAGATGTTT
>MJUU01008672.1:44211-58406 GCA_002080025.1 Modiolus philippinarum | reverse complement strand
TCAGATAACGTAGATGTGTGGTTTTTGAATTTTATTTCTTGGAGGTACACGTAACAGATATAACATTTGAGCATATTTTGACACCACATAGGAACTAATGCACGGCTAAACGGCCATACGTCTTTACAGCTGGCCTTCAAAGTTTATATGGACTTTAATTATTTTGTCACTTGAATTTTTACTTGTGAATAATAGTGTTTGCTAAGAATGTATTTCATGCAGAAGTTATATGCCGTTTTCAGGCAACCAAATACTTAGTTTCAGAATATTTTTTACGTTTTGAGTAATCTATTTTTATAGCGTGCGTAAGGACTTATTGCATAGATTATAACTTATTTTGAATCTCAGAATCTCCAAGCCGCATAGGAATTTCAAGGAGAGTGTAAATACCGCGATGGAAGCAAGATTTCGACATATCGTATCTGCCCGTTGTGAAGCACACCGTTATCTGTCACATCTTTATCTCTCACACGTCGTACATCAAATCTATAGGTACAAACAAGCTCCTATTTGACTTCGCCGAGAATATAAAATGTATTTTCAAAAAAACATATTAACGGGTTCCAGCCGTAGAGCAGATCATGCTTACCAATTCAGTGCTCCTAATTATACGTCCAGTTTTTTGTTGTGTTTCATGTCGCTGGAACTTTCGTTTGTTGCCTTTTTCATCATTTTTGTAGTTTTATTTTCATGTTGTCTCAATTTGTCTAGTCTCTGTCTTATCTCAATTTGTCTTGTCTGTTTCAGGGGTGTCACAATTTGTGTTGTCTCTGTGTTGTCTCCATATCCATTGCCTCTGTGTTGGCTCGATCTGTCTAGTCTCTGTGTTGTTTCCATATCTCTTGCCTCTGTGTTGTCTCCATGTGTCTTGCCTCTGTGTTTCCTCCATTTGCATTGTCTCTGTTGTCTGCATTGGTATTGCCTCTGTGTTGTCTCCATTTGTCTAGTGTCTATGTTGTTTCCATATCTTTTGCTTCTGTGTTGTCTCCGTGTGTCTTGCCTCTGTGTTTTCTCCATTTGCATTGTCTCTGTTGTCTGCATTGGTCTTGCCTCTCTGTCGTCTCCATTTGTCTAGTCTCCGTGTTGTTTCCACGTCTCTTGCCTCTTCGTTGTCTCCGTGTGTCTTGCCTCTGTGTTTAACTCCATTTGCATAGTCTCTGTTTTTTTGGTTTTGCCTCTGTGTTTAACTCCATTTGCATTGTCTTTGTTTTCTTTTTTGGTCTTGCCTCTGTGATGTCTCCATTTGTCTAGTGTCTATGTTGTTTCCATTCCTCTTGCCTCTGTGTTGTCTCCATGTGTCTTGCCTCTGTGTTTTCTCCATTTGCATTGTCTCTATTGTCACCATGTGTCTTCCTCTCTGTCGTCTCCATTTGTCTAGTCTCTGTGTTGTTTCCACATCTCTTGCCTCTGCGTTGTCTCCATGTGTCTTGCCTCTATGTTTTTCCATTTGTTTTGCCTGTCTTGTCTCCATGTGTATTGCCTCTGTGTTTTCTCCATTTGTCTTGTGTATGTGTTGACCCCATTTGTCTTAAAATTGAACCAATTGCACTTAGACTTGCCTTCGTTATCACCTATATTAATCGACGCACTCCCTTTGCTCCTGATAAGCAATGAAAGGATATGGAGTAAATGCACATGAGGCAAAGTCTCTACAAATACATGGTAAAACAAATCATGCAATGGAACAATGCTTTAGCTGTAAGTTGTTCTTCACCATGAGACCTTCAACAATGAGCTTTTTTGCTAATATTTCATAGTAAGTTCAAGACGGTCCGTAGCATCGGTTTGAGCGGAATGCATTGCTTATTGTCGAGCAAAGCTACATTTTTATACTGAGTACCCTTGAACAGTCATATAAGATCAATTTGAAAGTAATTCAGTTATCTTTTACTTCCCTTTTTTACTTTGTGTCGCCATAACCAGAGGGAGCGTATTCCAATGCTTAGCGTCCTTCATCTGTTCGTTGTCCGTCAACTCTTCTGTCGTAAACTTTTTCATTCAAAGGTCTTCTACGCTGAAACCAGTTGCAAATTGAAACAAAAATTTGATCACAACAGTCTTTGAGTGGCCTCTTTTAGACTTTTATCTGGCATATTCTCATCCAATCCAAGACAGTTGCTATCAGGAAATGTAGCCTACGCTGAACCCTAAGGGGACACTCTTGATACATATATGTATCTAGTCCAATTAGAACCAAACTTGGTCAAAAATGTCATTTTATGTACTTCTCAAAAAAGTCATCCGGCAGGTAGTTAACCTCATCCAAGATGCCAGGAACATTGTTTAAATTTGAACCTTATTGAAAACATGTTCGAAGATCTATAAAACTACTAGTCCAATAAGAACCATCCTTGATCTAAGACGGTCCTTTTAAAAAGCAGTCATTCAAGATGACCAACAGTTGGCAACTTAGTTTAACTTCGGACTTGATGAAAAACACGTTCAAAGATCTTCTCTGAGAATGCTAGTCCAGTTTACATGCATAATGGTTCTAAAATGGCCATTTCTTTATTCATTATGTCGGACTATACACCTTTTTACTGGACCACGCATGAAACATTTCCGAGAAAGATCTTAAGAATACAAATGTGGGTAGTTTAGGAAGGGGGACCACTTACAGGTACATGCCTATGAAATTGAATTTGTTAAATTCATGAACTTTCGAGTAGAAATTGAAAATCACATAACCTAAATCATAAAAGGAAATACTACCGAATTTTCTTTTCAGGATCTGAAATATGAAATTATTTTTTGTATCAGAATAANTTTTGTCTAAGTTTTTTTTTGTATTTTTTGTAGTTTTGACGTAGATGGTAATTAGATGATACTAAGTGGATTAATGGTTGCGACTATGCAGTAAATTAGATGTACTTTTGAGATATATGTTGCGTAATGACTGATGTATTATACGTTTTGAATAAACATTCGCCAAACTTTTATTACTATCTTCAGTTATACGCCTTTGGGCCAAAACGGGCAAATTGCGATTAGATATCGAGCACGGTGGGAGCCCTCTGCCGTGACACTGAAATATGAAATTATTTTTTGTATCAGAATAATTTGTTTTTTAATTATGTTTAAAATGAGTTCCATTGCTTGTTATTACAATGTATTTGTAGAGGCTTTGTCTCATTTGCATTTACTCCATATCCCTTCATTGTTAATCCTAAGAAAACAAACTAGCTGAATATAACAAAAGTAGCATTGCATATAGGTATTGTTCAAGCTAATTTTCTCTTTCGCGGTATTTCTTTATGTAAAATTTATTGTGTACTCAAAATATGCATTCTATTATCTTGTATGGAATATTAAACAACATTTTTGTCTTTTTTCAAAGTGCTTATTTTTTATTTTTTCATATTTCTCAGTTCTTCATATTTTCTCCCTTATAAAAATACATATAGTATCTTTAACGAGCTATAAATTTCCAGTTATTTAACTTGAATGATATTAAGTTTCTTGCATTTTCCATATAATCATTTATTTGAAAAATTAAGGTTCTCAATTTTATCAGATAAACTGCACAAAAGTACGCCCCAGATCTTTAGATATTAATTCAAAAATTTTTACACGTTTTCCTTCACATGCAATATTCGTACCGCGTTGTTTTTATGCATGAAATCAAGTTAAGGATCATCTTCTGATGAAAATTGGCATATTTTATAAAGTCTTTGGACAAAAAGGGTCTCACGACCTCTCCTTCATTGGGCTCTTTTGTCTTAAGGTTCATCATAACAACTCGTTCTCCAAGTCCCAAATTACATGGGTAAATTTCAAATGAACACAGACAAAACGGTAAAACAGTATAAATTTTCAAGGCTGGCACTGCATAGATAAGTAATTTTTGCATTCATTTTTAGTAAAATTATCAGTCATAAACTAGAGAATGTGGCTATAAGACACGGATGCCCCGCCAAAAAGATTTTTGCAAAGGATAACCTCCTATTAAAATTTAGGTCAAAGTCACTTAATTGTCATTAATTTAGGCAGTATTCATCAAGGCAATTAATTTGATGAAATAGCATTGTCCTATAATGTGTAGCTGTTGAGAAATGGACTTAAACACAAAATTTAACCAAAGTCAATGAAGTGTAAAATGTAGGTCAAAGCCACTTTATTGTCAATGATTTGGGTAGTACTCATCAAGGCAATTGCTTTGATGTAATATCATTGTTCTATGATGTGAAGTCGTTGAGAAATGGACTTAAACACAAAATTTAACCAAAGTCAATGAAGTGTAAAATGTAGGTCAAAGCCAGCTAATTGTTAATGATTTGGGTAGTATTCATCAAGGCAATTAATTTGAGGAAATATCATTGTTCTATAATGTGTAGTTGTTGAGAAATTGACTTAAAACGTAAAACTTAATCAAAGTAACTGAAGCGTAAAATGTAGGTCAAAGCCACCTAATTGTCAATGATTTGGGTCGTACTCTTCAAGGCAATTAATTTGATGAAATATCATTGTTCTATAATGTGTAGTTGTTAAGAAATGGACTCAAAAGTAAAACTAAACCAAAGTCACTGAAGCGTAAAATATAGGTCAAAGCCACCTAATTGTCAATGATTTGGGCAGTATTCATCAAGGCAATTAATTTGATGAAATATCCTTGTCCTATAACGTGTAGTTGTTGAGAAATGGACTTTAACGCAAAACTCAATCAAAGTCACTGAAGCGTAAAATATAGGTCAAAGCCACCTAATTGTCAATGATTTGGGTAGTACTCATCAAGGCAATTAATTTAATGAAATATCATTGTTCTATAATGTGTAGTTGTTAAGAAATGGACTTAAACATAAAACTGAACCAGAGTCACTCAAGCATGAAATATAGGTCAAGAGTCAAACTATCTAGTGAACTATGTAATACCATCAAAGATCTACCCACTGACCTATTATCATTTTTTTATCTCTTACAGTTTCTGAGAAATTGACTTTAACGCAAAACTTAACCGGACGTACGGACGGACGGACGGAAGGACGGACAAGGGTAACACTATATGCCCCTTCCACATACGTGGGCGGGGAATGAAAAAACAACACCCCCCTAAAAAAATAAATAAAAGGGAGAAACACAAAACAAACACAAAAAGAAACTCATTTAAGATTGCTAGATTACATGAATGTAATTTTGTTATTTAAGAATTTCTAAGAAATGTTGTAACATAGAAAGATTCTTTTATTACACAAAAATTCAATGCATCAATACATTAATATAAGACTGTTGAGCCCAGGGTGATTTATATTAATATAAGCGCTCCATGTTGTCTGTTTTTCTTCAATTAAAAATTTCATCATACAATCATCCCGTGAGGACTTCAAGTTAATCATGAAATAGTTTGTTTTTGCAAGGTATGCATTTATCTAATGGGTAAGGAATCAAGCCCTCGTTAATTGTTGTTTTTGGCACCCGTTTATTGCTTCAGTTACACAAAAGTTCCTATCTCGAAAGTCCCGAAATATGAGTTGTTACGATTGTTACTCACTAATTGTCGATCGAAAGGGGTTTTTAGCGGTCATGACAATGAAATGAAAAACTTTTATGATAGGAAATTTTTTTTAAAGTTGTAACTGCTAAGATTTTTTAAAGATTTTAAAGATTCTTCAGCCGGCTTTCCTTCATTTTTAACAGGTGTTATTCAATACAGAACACGATTCAATCCAATATAGTCAACTGTATTCCAGTAATATTTACTAAATGTAATACATTTGACATTTTATAAAATTCAATTACAACCATTTAATTCATGCATGTTGTAACAATTCTTCCAGCACACGGAAAGCATTTTCACATAAATGCAATTGTCAGCTGTTACTTCTTAAAACATATGATCATATATGTATATGCAATTTGTATGTCGCCATGCATTCTATTGACTTTGCATTTTTAAAGCGAACATGGTTTGTTCATTATCAGTTGATTTAATTTTTAAAAATTATTCTTATAATTTAATAAAAAGGAACAATTTTACCAAAAACAATGTTAAATTTTTACCATTCTATAATTCACAAACAAATCTACTCATGTACGAAACTCTTAAAATCAAATTATTAAACGTAATACGTTTTCCTCTAATTACCAATACATTCTTTTCAGTGTGCAGACAACATAAAATATGATCACTGCATTTTATTCTAAATCTTTAAATGACTGACGCATAATTATATTTTAATAATACCCCAAAATTTTGTGTCCACCCATGCCCTTTGAGAGTGGCAAGAATTTTTTTTTGTTCATTATCGTGCAGTACAGTCTGAAGTAATGTAAATAGAAAGTCTAATACTGTTAGCATATTAATTTTCTCGGTAGCTAATTTTTCGGTTTTTCGAACTGTGATTTATTCGCGGCTATCAGTTTTCGCGGTTTTTAGGAACAACTCAAAATATAAGTTCATGTACCTTCATATTCGCAGGTACTAATTTTCGCAGTCCTTTGTCAAGCATGAAAATAGCGAAAATAAGTACAGCGCTAAAATTACTAAGTTAATGCTTACAGTTATAGACAGGGAAGCAATCTAATCGTTTTTTTATATTTAATTACTCCTAAACTATAAAAACTATAATAAATGAGTGTTTTATGCTTTATAAATTTTCAATTATAAATGTGTGCTTGTTCTTCAGAGAATTTTTCATATGAATACACTATCATATTTTCATTTTTTTTGTAATTTCCAAAGGTTATTCTGACCACCTTGTTATAGTGCCAACATCTCAAAATAAGTTTCCATGCAGTTGAATTGATGAATCCCCTGTGGTTGTTTATATGTTGTGATTGACTTGTATTAGCCTTTTAGTCGGGCAACAGATGGCAGCGATTGTAAAAGAATTGCAAGATGATTTAGTGTTTGTTTACGACCCCGCATCCTTAAGTACAAAAAGACATGAATGTAATGTTATGCAACATTTAGCAATGAATATTGTCCAAACCGGACTGTAGGCCTTCTTGAACTTATGATATATGAGCAAAGTTAACTGTTGAAGGCCTCATGATGACTTCAAGATGAAGAACAATAACAAAGGCGTCGTTCCATTGCTTGGTTTTACCAATGTATTTGTAAAGACTTTGTCTCGTGAGTATTTACTCGATATATTTTCATTGTCTCTGCAAGTGTTTACCTAAATTTGCTATACCTTAAGGTTTCTATCATATCATTGAAAAAATCTAAAGATTTCATGTAAATCTAGCATCCAAGGATTACTTCGTAACATCGTATCAGTACAATGTAGTTACTTCTTTCAAAAAATTTGGGGATGATGAAATGTCCTATTTCAATAAAATATATAGTTATAAAGATTTGTATTCCTGTCAAACATTTATGTGTGACTGTCATTTATATGTACATGACCTTATTTATTTTACAATTTGTATTCGTTTATACATGTTATAAGGTAATCAAAACATTAGGTTAAGCTATGGCTTTACCTTTGCAAATACTGGCTATTGTCTTTATTTTAGTGACTCCATGTGAATGTTTCCAGGACAAGGAGTTTTTGCATAATACAAATCTTTACCAAGTAAATAATCATGGATATTCAAGTGAACTGAACAGGTATACTAATAAAATACGAACTATACCATTATTTAAAACATTAAAGCAATCAGGAAGTGCAGACAGATTTGATCAACAGTTTCGTGAATTCGAAAATGCTCCAAGAAATGCTCAAAATGCCAACAGTCGTACAAAATCTGTTGCAGAACGTGTACTGCATGACATGGATTTGAGTGTAAACCCATGTGACAATTTTTACAAGGCTACATGAAAAACACAAATAGAACAAACGGAGTATCAAATGCCTTTTTGACTCCAGAATCACAAATAACGGAAGTTATAAAAGCAGAGTTGGAAAAGGAATGTTCTTCACTTGACTCGGAACCTTTAATAAAAGCAAAGAAGTTTTTTAAATCATGTATGGATGAACTAACTGTTGAAAGAAGGGATATTATGCCTGCATTACAGTTTCTAGCAGAGAGAGGTGGATGGCCTGTTTTAGGACCATGGGATCATAAAAACTTTGACCTCATAGACTTATTAGCCAGAACTAGACCATTAGTGCCATCCGGTGCCATAATAGGAATTCAGATTCGAAAAGATTTGGGACTGCCAAAGGGATATACCATTTATTTAAACACACCAAGCTTAGGACAGTTTAACTTGTTTGGGTTTCCTAACGAAGAAGTATATCGTCTTGGCAGAAACAATATATATAATAAAGCATATGAAGAATATTTGATTGATATCGCTATTGCGTTTGGTGCAGATCCAGCTATAGCAAAGCGGGATATGTGTAATGTTGTTAAGTTTGAGACACGATTAGCAGCAAATTTTCTACCGGAAGAAGAAATACGACGGGTTGATATTCGTTATAACAAGATAAGTATTTTTGAATTTTCCTTAAGGTATCCTCAAATTGACTGGTTAAGATTGTTGCAGAAGATTTTGGCGATCGCAGATGTAGAAGTTTCTGTGAACAGTAAGGTAATTCTCTGGGTAGCACCGTATTATGACAAACTGTTTGATATTTTAGCGCATACATCAAAACGTACACTTGCAAATTATATACTTTTCAGGGCGATTCAATATTTTTTGCCGTCTTTAACTAAGCGTATACGTTATATAACACTCAGATATAATGCCGTTATAAATGGCGATGATAAACCACGTTTACCAGAAAGATCTGGGTTCTGTACCCAAATAGTAAATGCAAATATGGATTGGTTGACAAGTAGTCTTTACGTGCAAAATGGAACCGTTAATACAATCGCGTACACAAACAGAATTAAAGACTATGTTCGACTTATTTTCACAGATATGATTTACAAATCGAATTGGTTGAGTGAAATAACGAAAAAACTTGCACTTCAGAAAATGAATGCTATTAGGGATAGAATTGGATTTCCTCAAGAACTTTTTCAGAAAAACTTTCTTAATAATTACTACAAAAATTTTCATATAGGAAAAGGATTTTTTGAAAATATGGAGGAGGTTAGAACAGAAAACTTTAAAATTGTTCTTAGAAAACTTGTAAATATTGTTGACAGTGAATGGTTAATTAGACCAAGCACAGTAAATGCACTACATAATTTTGGAACGACATCAATTGAAATACCTTTAGGAATCCTTAACGAACCCTTTTTCAGTAACGACTATCCAGCGTCCATGAATTTCGGAGGGATAGGATTTTTGATTGCCCATGAATATGGCCATGGATTCGACGTAAGAGGAACCATAATTGATTCGAATGCAGTTATCAGACAATACTGGTCTGGTAAATCATTTGCAAATTTTGCAGCACGAGCAGATTGTCTAGTTGATCAATATTCAAGATATTACCTACCGGAAGTTGATCTGCTTATTGATAATGGAAACAAAACATTGGCGGAAAATATAGCCGATACCGTTGGAACAGTAGCAGGCTTTTATGCTTATAAGAAATGGCAAATAGATATGAATATGCATGATATTGTCCCGGGGTTACCGTTTACTGCGGAACAGCTTTATTTTATAAACAACGCAAGAGTCTGGTGCATTAATGCTACACCCTTATTTCTAAGAAAGTTTCCTTTACTTGATCCACATGCTATAAATCAGTTGAGAGTTATAGGTCCTTTCCAAAATATGCCTGAATTTTCTAAAACTTTTCAATGTCCATCAGGAAGTTTCATGAATCCGGTAAAAAAGTGTCGTTTTTGGTAGAGAATAAATTGAATTTGAAATAAAATTTTGTTAAAAATTAAAGATGCATATGTTTAGCGAATATCTGACATAAATTTTGAACTTAGAGATTAATACATGGCCTTTTTCCATACCAGCACGGTTATCACCCCGATGCTTCAATATCAGCCCGAGGCGCTAGCCGAGTGCTAATATTTGTCGAGGGATGATAACCGTGCTTATATGAAAATGTTCATGTCTGAATATGTTTATTATATACTTTGAATCAGAGTTATCGAACATACCCAGGCTGATAACCCTTTATCAAACTGGTTAAGCTTATATGACAATATAAGCGTGGATATGCTGATATCGGTAGTTTACTTCCGGCTTCATTACATATGCAAAACATAACATATTTATGGTAAGTATGTTATAAATAGTTATATTAAATCCTAGTCAGAAAATAAACTAAAACAGTCGAAATAAAATGATGAAAAATAGCTAAAGAGACAAAGTCTCAATTAAAAATTAACTAAATTAAAATATCGAATATGCAACGCTTTGTTGTATAATTGTATTATGAATAGAGATACACTTTTTGCATATAAAATTGGGAAAGCAATACTGCACATATATGTATAGAGACTTTGTCTCATGTGCATTTACTCCATATCCTTTTATTTACCATGCTATTTTTGCTGTGTTTCTTGCATTCAAAAGCACATGTCCATGAGACTTTAAAGAATATAACAAATTTTGAAATTTACAGTCTTGAAAACATTCAGCCGTTTCAATAATGAAAACCAAAAGCGAATCTTAAATCGTTGATAACCGTTTACAAAAACAAAATCGACATATTTGGGTCAAGCAGGTACGCCTTACTTTAAACAACACTTTTAATCTGTCAAGTATAGACATGAATTACTAGATTTTTTGCATGCTGATACTTTACAAGAAATACTGGTATTGAACTGTTCAGTTTAACACCGGAACATCTATTAACAAAATACAAATTTTAAGTACGAGTTAAAAGAAAAACTGCTGTTTATAATAGAGATACTTCTACTATACTGTGTTCCAATAGAAATGCAACACTTTATGTTCAAAGTCGATTTCGTCCTTTTGTCATGAAAAACATTTAACACCAGTCCCCTCGAAATATAATCCAAAATTCTGAATTAATTTGGATCACAATGCATCTCAAATTAATGAGAAAATTGTCAGTTGCATCAGTTTTCGGTATCGGTTTCGTTTTAATTCTGTTTGTTTGGTTGGTTTTTTGTTTGTTTGTTTTGTTTTTGTTTGTTTGTTTGTTTGTTTGTTTGTTTTTTTTTGTTTTTTTTTAATTTTTTTGTGCTTTTTGTTTAAGATGTTCCTTATGGTGCACATTTGCATGCTTTTGTGCTAAATTCTATTTTGTGTTTTAAAATATGGAATTTGTAAAAATTAAAGTCCAATAATAAATTCCAGAAAATTGACAGAAATATTCAGCATTTATATCCTGTGAAATTTGCAAAATCCTGAAAAAAATTGTCACCTTTAAATATGATCTCGACAGCTGAAATTTTTCCTCACTGAACAGTAAATAGAGATGTTGAGTTTCCATTGATACCCAATCCAATAAAACTTGTAAAGTAAACCATGGCATGCTTATTTGTGAAAATATTTGAATGGTAATAGTTTATGCTTCACTTTTCAATTATTAATTTCAACATGTAGTTAAAAAATAAACTTTAATTGATATACATGTCTACAATAACATATCATTGATAACAATTTCGATCATCTTTCTACATGAAGCGATTCATAGGATGTGAATTTTTATGCAGGGCCAAGAACATGACTTGCTCTCTGCATAAACAGCTTGTGAAATGATCTTGACCTTTTGACCTTTGAAATCTACATAAAATCAACGACAAACTAAATAGATGTTTTAGTCAAATGAAACCAAGACTTCATTGGTCATGCATCTGACATTTACGCCAATGATTGACCCTTAAATTGACTTAAAATCTCTGAATGTCCTAGTGGCATACTTTAAAATATTCTCTTGTTAGTAAGGTGAAATAAATTATATCGTCGGAAGCCTTCAAACCACGACAAGGTCAAATGCAAGACCGGAGATTTTTTAGATTAAAAAATTGGTTTATTAGAATATTTTAGGGTGATTTTTAGTACTTTTTGTAAACTTTGTGGGTTTTCATATTTTTCATATGAACAAATAAGTTACATTTTAACTTTATATATTTCTTTACTGTTTCTTTTACGGGAGATGTTTTCATTTCGCTTTAATTGGAGAAAAAAAATAACATTTACATGTTCCAACGCATTGCACAAATGAAGTCGGAGCAAAAAATACACTTCATAGACCATCACTCCTACTGTATATCCTATACGAGTTTTCCAAATCATTACGATTCATCGACATCGTCATTCATGTTGACTCAGTGAAGTTCTGCTCATGACACGGACATGTCTTGCTAGATAGACGATGAAATAATCTTAACAATCCAAAATTTAAGTATTTAGTCATTTGTTACCACTGGGTCGATGCCTGTGCTGGTTGACTGTTAGTCCCCGAGAGTATTCACCAGCCAGGTAGTCAGTACTTCGGTGCTGGCCCGAAAGCCGATTCTATTTGGAACCTTGCAATATCTAAATTTTTGTAAATTTTGTTGAACTCCCTCATACAAAGCTCTGTCCTTAGCTGATAAGTTGTCAAAAGGCACATTATGCAGAAAATGAATTCACAGTAACTTCGGTATTTAGTTAGTTAGTTTACTATATTACTAATTTCCCTTTTCTTGACGGCGACGTTCCTGTAGCTCCATCATAGTGAATATATCTCAACTAGTACGATTCATACGCGTCTGTTTTACTCTTGTCGTGGACTTTAATGGACATATCTTATTACTATTATATCTAAAGTTGCAGATTCCTAAAATTGTTAAATACATTTGAGATATTTATAGAAAATATGATAATTTAAGATCTAAAATGGTGTGACTCAAAAAACAGCTTATTAAGGCATTTCTTACCCTTGTTTTTACGGAAGTGTTGTTGTAAAATTTCAAAAACTGATTAAAACATCCAGAAAAAACTGGGACGTAACATAACTCTTAACGTAATAAGGATATAGACAGGATATTGTGCATGAGTTAGTTAAATGACCTGAAGATTATACAGGTTTACTTGCTCTTTCTCACTGATACTGCCGATGTCTACTGAAATCCATGATGATGCTGTACCAAATCCTTCGGGAAGTTTTGAATTTGATTTTTCTTCCATAGTGCGACAGTGTACGGAGTAAGTGTACTTGAGGCAAAGTGGTAAAGCAAAGCAATTGAACATCTGTATTTCAATTTCATGTTTTTGTCACAAAAAGGTAAACTTGCTTCTCACTGATACCGCCGATGACTACTAAAATCCATGATGATGCTGTACCAAATTCTTCGGGAAGTGTTGAATTCGATTTTTCTTCCATAGTGCAACAGTGTTTTATGATAGGATATGGAGTAAGTGTGCTTGAGGCAAAGTGGTAAAGCCAAGCAATTGAACTTTCATGTTTTTGTCAAAAGTTTCGACTTCTTTTCAGAGAAACCATCATCTTTGTAAAATAAGTATGCTGTCATTATAGAATTTCCGCAGAATGTCCAGCATAAATTTGTTTGCCAGCTCTGCTTCAATCAATCCCTCTTAGGTACTTATTTTCTTATGGTACATTTTATTGTTGAATTATTATTAATATTGTAAAAAGATGATTTGCCTATTCATTTCTTTTTTGGCCACACTGGTGATGTTTGTTTATTTATCGACTCTTGTCATTTTTGTCATTATTCTGTGTTTGTTATATCACAGCGTACCAGCAGATAATGCGGGGAGGGAAGCATATGTGCTTAGGGGGGAGTTTTTGACAATTTTTGCATGGTTGTCTGGAGAACATGTAAGTTTGCACATAATTCAAACGCAATAATGTTAAAATGTTATTTATCACGGAACCCAGCAATATATAGGCTACACGATGGTCAACAGAAAAAAGATCCACACACTATAGTTTCTCCGAACACTTCGACATAATTTCAAACTTCCAGTCGAAAAACGATATTTTCTAAAATTATACCTTTCCAAAATGTATATGAAACGTTTAACTTGTTCATATACATTTAAAAATGCAATTTCACCAATAATTTATCTCCCAAAAATATATGATATCAGTGTTGCTCGAATATTTCACACTTTTTGTATGTGTGACGGGGGAGTCATATATCTTTGCGGGGGGAAAGTACATTTATATATTTTGCTTTACTGTTTGAGAGAATGCACCTGGATGAGAGCAAAAACATGATGCAGTCTACAAGAAGGACACCATGGACTGAATGTGTATTTTACATACAACTTTTATACACGAATTAGATTTTTTTAAGCTGTATTCTTCTGACGAAATTATCGGGTAATTCTTTGCCATAAGCGACAAATGAAGTCAATACACGTTTGAAAAAAGGTTTTAGCATCAAAGACACAGCAAAATATGTCACGAACA
>MJUU01008672.1:16566-44180 GCA_002080025.1 Modiolus philippinarum | reverse complement strand
TCCCCCCCCCCCCGCTAAGATATACGACTTTCCCCCCGGTCACACATACGAAAAATGTAAAATATTCGAGCATCGCTGATATCACATATTTTTGAGTGACAAAGTCTTGGTGAAATTGCATTTTTAATTATATATGAATAAGTACAACCATTCATTTACATGTTGGAATGGTAAAATTTTAGAAAATATCGTTTTTCGCCTGAAAGTTTGAAATTATGTCGAAGCGTTCGGAGAAACTATAGTGTGTGTATCTTTATTCTGTTGACCATCGTGTAGCTTATTCATTGCTGGGTTCCGTGGTATATAGCATTATTACATTATTGCGTTTGAATAATGTGCAAACTTACCTGTTCTCCAGACAACTATGTAAAAATTGTCAAAAACTCCCCCCCCCCAAGCATATATGCTTTCCCCCCGCAATATCTGCTGGTACGCTGTGTACATTCAAACTGATTTTGAACTGTTTGGAGAATGATTTACTAAAGAAAATTCTCAGATTTTCAACAAGGCTATAACTATATAAAGTCTCACTGTGATACGGTATGGGTTACGTTTGTGTTATGCAGATTTTTAAGCACTGTGAAAAGTTTTGTCGTTTATACGACATCAAAAACTTTTGGGTCGTATCGTGGTATAGTGCAATCTTCGGTGCAGCACTGACAACTTCCGTGCAAACCATTTTTTTTTGTATTTGTCAAATCGCTGTGAAATTTTTGCAAAATGTTTCTTTAAGACCGCAATCGAAATTTTGGGTTAATCGCCGATGAACTGTATATAATGTGTATCATGAAGTTATCTGAACACAAATAAATGCAAAAACGATTGACGATTTTTATGATTTTTGGTCGTATATGTGAGACGTGAATATTGGTGATCATCGTTATACTGCATTATCTTGTACTTTGCAATGAAATTTTAAGGAAGATCGTAAATCTGAAGATAACTATACATAGATATATTGTTTATGAATAAGTACAAAAAGGACAAATGTGGATTGAATATGAATAATGTTCAATAGTTTCATCTTGGTAACACATCCCTCGTTTTTTTTTTCATTTTTAAGGAATCGTTTCGGCATTTTCTACAACTGTAGGCATGGTAGGGGCGATCTAGATTTTAAGCAGTATTGTTTATCGACTCCATCATGAACTATGTTCTATTTTGACAATTTATTTGAATTTAGTGAAATGGCAAAAATTGTGAAATCACGAATTGGGGTATTCAGTGGATTATGACTTTTTTGCCTTCAAAAGAAGTCATAATCCACTGAAAATATGGAATATATAGTATACTTCTTGTGGCTTTTGGAGATTGTACTGAGATAGATTTTTTTACTTTATTTCAAAATGTAGAAATACCCAAGTTGCATAAGAAATTGGAAATTTTGTTTTTGGCACACACTTGTTTCGAGGAGACACATTTCATCAGCAGTATTATAAAACTAGTAAAAGGACAAAATTGTGTCGAAGCTATCAAAAAATCAAGACATTTGCTCAAATTTTCATCAGTAACTAAACCCGGAGACGACACAAAGGGGCGGGAGAATGGAGAGAAGGGACGGGAGAAAGGAGAGTAGGGGTGAGAGAAAGGAGAGGGGTACCCCTGTCCATCCCCTCATTACAAAGCAAAAGCTGTGAAAATCGAGCGACATATTAGAATACTGTGTATTAAGGTGGTGTGTGTACATTAGCAATATGAGGGGTTCAGTAATAAAAAAAAATATGATGATTTTGATAATAATATTGAATCAAATGTGAAACTTGACATTACGAATGTCCTTTCGTAAAAAAAATAGACGCATGTGCAGTGTGACGGGTGCCTCGCGTGGAGCAGATCGTGCTTACCCCTCCGGAGCTCCTGATAATACCTTAGTTTTTGTAGGGGTTCACACTGCGAGTCCTTTAGTTATTTGGCGTGCTTGTTCGTTTGTGTTTATTTGTTTTGTCTTTGTCATACTGTCTCAGTTCGTGTTTGATATGAAATGCCGTTATTTTGGATTTATGATTTTTGAATTCCCCTTTCCTCGTTCTTGCTTCGGTATTCATTTGCCGATGTACTAAAATATTGTCGGAATTAGAGCATAGCTTTGATTCCAAAGCGAAAGAAGATATACTAGTATTAGAATCAAAGCTCCGATGGAGCTGAAACTCGAAAGCCCTGAAACTCTACACGTGGAAAAACTTCGTAGTCATCCAAAGAACTGCTGCATACGTCTGAATGTATCAAGTTATTCCGTAATATGTGAAAATAATCGGATTGTGTGATTTCGCATGCATGTCGATTTCATTGCTATAAATATGCAATAATGTCACAGGTAAACAAATGTTATTTTCATCTCTGACAAATTACTGCGCGGTAAGCGCGTTGATCGGAGACGCAACATAAAAAACGAGCAATTTGATAAATATGCATATTGTTTTCAATTTAATATGACAACACCGTATTCAACTCAAGAAAATGAAGAAATATAACTTAAATACACAAAATATACGATTTTGAAAGAAACTTATATTTTATCGGAAGCACGGAGATCATCTTTTAGAGCTGTTAATAGGCTTGAAGCCTCACGTGATTTTTTCTTGTCATTATAACAACTCTCCAGCCATTTCATGGCTTTCGAGTTAAAAAGCTCCAAATACGGTACTTTGTAAAACTAATCAATGGAATAACGCGTTCATTCGGTTTTTCTTCATTTTGAAGTCAAATGAATAAGGAATTAACACTGATATTGTTAACACACTGTATAAATATTATTTCAATCAAATAACAAAATACCGAGGTTTATACTGAGAATTTATTTTCTGCATATGCGCATTTCGACAACTTACTAAGTACATGTATGTCTCTTCAGTGCAGATAAAATCTAAACGTTTGGAAGACCATAAACTCAAAGATGTTTAAAAACTGATAGAGAACAAATAACCAATATAATATCAATGTAACGCCAAAATCAGCAAAAGAGAGAGCTTTGCATGAGGGAGATACTCCTTAGTTTTCAAACGAGAAATAAATTTTCTAGTGGGCTAACAAGGACATCTTGGCGACTCAAAGCTATGAAAGGGCATACATCGTAGGTCGACAAAAATATTTCAAGCTAAAGCTACTGTATAAACGTTACCCAAAAGAAAATATCACCCCCTCTCACATTTGATTCCAAAAACTAGAGGCTCACATGAGCCGGTATCGCTTACCTGATGACTGGTTTTATTCGTTTTCACCAAAAGACAACCCATTAATAGTATAAATCAGTTCATCAGATGTTACTTTTTCAATCTTGGATGAGGTATTACTCGAATTTATTGAACAAGTTGGGCGTGGCTTAATTTTTTCTGTCTTGTCGGTAATCCTAACACGAATAATCCCGATATAATCGACCTTTGACCAGTCAGGTGAATTTAATAGAGTAATACAAACATAAAAATCACTTTTAAGGGACCACCAAAAGACAACTGTAACCAAGTTTGGTTCTAATTGGCTCAGTACGTTCTGAGGAGAAGACAGTTGAATGCATTTCCCATAGGGTCCCTATGTTAAACTATGTTCCATGCTCGCGGCACCTTGGATGAGGTACGAACGTAAGAATCAAAAAAACTTTTAAGGGGACTACATAAAGATAACTGTGACCAAGTTTGGTTCAATTTGGCTCGGTAGTTTCAGAGAAGATCTTTGGATGCATTTCCCATAGGGTCCCTATGTTAAACTATGTTCCCTGCTGGCGGCCATCTTGAATGAGGTATGAACATGAAAATCACAAACTTTCAAGGGGACTACTTAAAGATTATTTTGACCTAGTATGGTCCCAATTGGCTCAGTAATTTCAGAGAAAAAGATCTGTGAATATATTTCCCTTAGGATCCTATGTTAAACTATGTCCCGTGCTGGCGACCATCTTGAATGAGGTGCGAACATAAAAATCACAAACTTTAAAGGGACCAGCCAATGATAATTGTACCCAAATTTGGATTCCTATTGGCTTATAGTGGTTTCAGGAGAAAAGACCTTTGAATGCATTTCCTCCAGGGCTCCTATGTTAAACTATGTTCCACGCTGGGGCCGTCTTGGATGAGGTGCGAACACAAAAATCACAACCTTTAAGGGGACCATCCAAGGACTATTATGACAAAGTTTGGTTCCAATTGGTTGGGTAGTTACAGCAGAGCAGATCTTTAAATGCATTCCCCATAGAGTCCCTATGCTAAACTATGTTCCCCGCTGGCAGCCATCTTGGATGAGGTACAACCACAAATATCACAAACTTTATAGGGGACCACCTGAGGACTATTTTGACAAAATTTGGTTCCCATTGGCTCAGTGGTTTCAGAGGAGAAGATCTCTGAATGCATTTCCCATAGGGGCCTATGTTAAAACTATGTTCCAGATTGGCGGCCATCTTGGATGAAATGCGAATCTGCTGGACATATGTAGAAAAAGCTCAACACTTTTGCAATTCACATTTAACCTCTATCTTAAACAGTTTTTTGAAATAAAAGTAAAAACGTGAAAGAATCGTGAAAATTTAAATTTTATCCTTTGTGGGTCATCAGATTTTCTTCAAAATTGAAGGACATGTAGATCTTACTTTGCTGACCTTTTTTGTAATTTAAACTTTACTTCTATCTTTTACCATTTTCCATATGTTAGACTAAAAGTATAAAAAAAAACGAAATTTTACAGAAAAGGGGCAATAACTCCAAGACGGGTTATCGGATATTCATCAAAATTGCAGGGCGGGTAAATCTCATCATGCTGATAATTTTTACCTCGTCAGATTTTTCATACTGTAACGGTTTTTGAGTAATTTGCAAAAACGGCAATTTACCTTATGTTCTATTTTTAGTAACTGTGGCCATGTTGTGTGGTCTACGGAAATAAAAATCACAAACTTGAAAGAACGTACCCTGGTGATGATTTAGGCCAAGTTCGATTGGTATTGGCGTAATAGTTTCAGAGGAGAAGATTATTGAATAAAAGTTAACGGACAGACGGACAAACGACCCTATGGCCGGGTGAGCTAAAAAGGAAGAAAAAGAAAAGTGCACAATTGCAACATGTATAAAAAAATTTATGAACGTTTCAGAGAATTTCATCAAGTCGTCTGGAAAGCGTTGTTGCCACAAAGTAGGTACCCTATGGCGGACGGACGGACGGAGACCATGATCACCATATATCGTCCGCTAAAGCGGGGTAAAATAAATCTGCCAGCGAGTTTTCAATGACATTTTGTCAATTTTAAAAGTTATAAGGGCATCTCTACTAAAAAGATATCCGACCAGAACTCATCTCCAAAAACCATTAGCTTGTTACACTTAGGTATTGAATAAATATATTTCAAAGCCAGCGAGAAAAAAATAGAGCGCATGGACGGAAGATCATCCTGCATTACCGTCAGTAAATAACAATGTAGGTTTTATTTTTTTTTTTAAATAAGCAAATAAAAAAAATGTATTCAAAACAAAAGAAACTAGAAAAACTGTGAGCAAAGCTCACAAAATTTATACATCCGCTCTCCCCCCCCCCAAAAGATCAAATCAAAATTTTAAATAGATGGTGCACAATGGTAATTTGTTTTCAACATTCTGTGAAAGCTTCATAGAATTTCACCATGTGGTCTAGGAGGAGTTGTCACCACAAAGTGTGTACCGTAAGGCGGACGGAATAACGAGCGAGCGAACGAACGAACGAACGGACACCATGATCACTATATACCGCCAGTTAAAGCGGGGGTATGATATAGGAAGACATTGTTTTCTTAAAAAGCTTTACACACAAAAAGAGGATTTCAACATCAAAAGAATTCACTGAATCGTTGATAATGTACAAATCATTTCAGGTTTCAAAACAATTTACCTGTCGGGAATAAAAGTTAAACTAAAATAGAATAATTTAATTTTCAATAGTTATGATTAAATTTATTTATTTAATTATCGGAATTGCTTGTCATATTTATATGCTACCTTTCCTCGATATCTTAAAGCGATGCGGATATATAAAGAGGTAATTGCCTCGTGCTCATTCTTTAGTTTATACACATGAACAGTCAACAATAAGTATCGAGTCTACCGAATCTATAAAACGACACCCGGGGTACCTTTTTTACAGAAAAAAAAAACATGCCAAGAGGACGTGGAAGGCAAGGGGGTCAGTAACCCCATCCATACAGAAATGTACATGTACCTCAGCCAAAGGTATGGCAAAACAACCCAAGATGGAACTTAAGAAGCCGGGGTCCTAGTAGACGAGGCAATGTCGCCTAAGCAACCTGTAGTAGGACAGAATGTGCGCAGCCTGTTGCATCCGCACGTATTGGTATGCTATACGTTCTGCTGCCGGAGCCACAACAGATTGACCCCTTTAGCAAATACAAACCAGCCACAAGTTGTTCAACAACCTGTACAGGTACAGTCTAATGCAGGTGAGATAAGTCCGTTACTTAATACAAGTATTTCAACTAGTAATCAAGATGAACCCCGTTTATTCCGGGAATTAAAAATGAATAAGACGTGTTTATAGTTCAACGTGTCAAAGGCTAAAAGACAAAATTTGGAACTTTGAGTACATAGATTTAAGCTTGTTACCTAAGCACAATTGTGTACACAACATACAAGATAAGAAAAAAACTCAATAAATTATAGATGGAAAGTTGGTGGTCCAGTCTAAATCAAACAAGATTAAATATATTGATAATATAAAAATGTGGACTGATGCTTTCATAACGTACATACAAGTTGTCATAGAAAATCATTCAAATAAAGCACAGGAAATGCTAAAATACTGTCTGTAATTAGAGGTATGTCAAACAGCTCAATGGGTTCAGTATGATCAGCAGTTAAGGCTCTGGATTTCTCGTAAACCCACAAGATCTTGGACAAATATTGACGCTGAACTATGGCTAAGATTTATAGCTAAAGGATAAAATGGACAGAATACTGCTTAGTCTCGTTTATCTAAGTACCCATGTTATGACTATAAATTCAAAGGGTGGTGTACTAGACAAAATTGTATTTACCGTCATAATTGTATGAAATGCTCCTTGTTACACCTTGCATGACACTGTTATCAATTCATGGGGTTTGGCAATCCCACCCCCAAGACTTCAGGTACCCTAAATACGACCAAATACACAAAGACCATTGAACCCAATCACAAATATTGGCAATAACGCATTAACAATATTGCCCCGCGGCGATAAATTTGATTAAGCAGATTAAATATATTCCAATGTCAATGCAAAGCGTTTATTATTTACATTTTACTTCCAGATCATTTCATGGATAAAACAAATGTATGGACATGGGCAAAAGTCCAATAGATTTAACCGAACTTCATATTATGCTTTCAAATTATCCAGATCGAGATAATGCAAAAACTTTGTATGAAGGTTTTTGCTTTGGGTTTAAAATACATTATAGTGGTCCACGAACTGCTACTGATTCTAAGAATTTAAAGTCAGTTTTTCAACACCCATCATTGGTTTTCGAAATACTTCAAAGTGAAATCGGCTGGTCCATTTCAAGAAAGGCCAATTTCAAATCTTCGGTGTTTGCCTGTCGGCTTACTTCCCAAAAAGACTGGAGGTATTAGACTGTCTTACCCTATATTTGACAGTGTCAGTTCAAATATTGATTTAGAATTTTCATCGGTTTAATATTCATCATTTGACCATGCAATGCTATTAATTCAAATGCTTGGGAAAGGAGCTTTAATAGGAAAACAGATTTGAAATCGGCCTTTTGTTTACTGCCAGTGTACATGTATCCTGGTTGTTTTTTTCTACTAGGTTTCAAATTGTCGGAAAATTTTTATGTTGATAAAATGATGCTCGTGGGTTGCTGTGAATCATATTCATATTTTTTATCTTCATTGAATGGGTCGTTAAGAAATGAAGGTAATTCAGATGATATTGACCATTACTTGGATGGTTTTCTGTTCGCAGGGAAGACCATACAGTTACCGCCTTATGACTATCTTTTCCTCCGTACGTGACCTTTTGAAAGTTCCCATTGTAAATGGAAAACTGTTGGTCGAACCACAATACTGGAATATTTGGGACTAACTATCGACACAGAAAACATGTTGTGATAATAATTCTTTGTATTGAAAACTAAAAAGGTACTATAAATACTTCGCTGCAGGGTCACTTGCATTTTGTACACGGGCTTTACCGTCGGGTAGAGAATTCAGAAAAAGAATTTACAATGCAATGAGTAATGTTTAAAAGAGCTATCATTTAATAAGGGTGACAAAAAACTTAAAAGCTGATCTTGCAGTTTGGCAGCAATTTCTTGAAAGTTGACAAGATAATTCAAAATTAATACCGATGTTACATTTACTCAAAATGCAAGGGAGGTAATAATTAAAATAAGGTATTCAAAACCTGATCATTATGGACAAGCTGTAGATATAAATATATGCATTGCAAAAGCAGATAATGCTAATAATTTGTCCCTTTTTATTTCTTACTGCATATTTGAATATCGGACCTCAGTTCAGAGGACCACTCTTTTGCCACATAAATAAGATGCCGATGACTCAATTTTTTAGTACTTTACATTCGTCTTTGTAAATTTACGATATTTAGGATATGACACGTCAAAATATAACTCGCATTCTTTTAGAATTGGTTACGCTACCCATTTAGCAACAAAGGATTTTTTCCGAAGATTTATTAAAACAAAAGGATGATCAAATTCAAATGGGTATCAAATTCATTTAAGCGATATATTCGTATTTAATTGGCACAATTTTATGTGGACCGTGAATAAACATATTTTATCATTACAGCTCTTAAATCGATATGGATTGTGGGCAGTTCGTTAGTACAACAGGCATCTGCACACAATAAGCAAAGGCCAACAGGTCCAAATTTAGGGATGGAAAAAATTGGTTATACTGTCACCTGGATAGGTATGGCTGGAATGAAAGGGAAACATTTAAAAAATATTATTGTAGGTGCATGTGGTAAATCTTTCTGGCATACCAAATAAAATTTTAATACAATTATATTTGGTATAATTGTATTAAATGGCGCAAATGACATTGGCGATGAGTGAACAAGCAAACTAATAAATGATATGAAATTCACGTTTGCCAGTCTCATAATTAAGATATTGCCTGGTTGTTCTATAATTTTCTCTGAAATGCTATAAAGGCTCACTTGGAGATATTCACTTAGCACACACAAGATGGATAAAACGAGAAAGAGAGTTAATAGAGCTGCTAGATCGTATTTGTTAAAACGTCTAGGATACGTTGTAAAACATCCCGATTTCGCAGATACATATATATAAGGTACTTTTTGCAAAAGATGGTGGTCACCCATCATTTATAGAATGATTATGACATATTTATCAATACATTCAAGGTGCACTCGAAACATTCCTCTCTAATCCAAACTGTCATGTCTATAATTGATATTCAGTTGTTATACCCCCGCTCCATAGGAGAGGGGGGTATACTGTTTTACCCTTGTCCGTCTGTCTGTCCGTCTGTCCGTCCGTCCGTCCGTCCGGAACATCTTTCGTCAAGGATTTCTCAGCTTGTGTATGTAGTAATGATTTGATATTTGGTCTGAAGCTTAAGTATGATGAGTTATATCGTGTCTCCCCATTTCAAGTCTGTGACTCATCTACTTCCTGTTTGACAATAACTTTGATTTTTTTCCCATTATAGCCATATATTGAAATTTTTCGTCGAGGATATCTCAGCTTGTGTATGTAGTAATGATTTGATATTTGGTCTGAAGCTTTAGTATGATGAGTTGTATCGTGTCTCCCCATTTCAAGTCTGTAACTTATCTACTTCCTGTTTGACGGTAACTTTGATTTTTCCCATTATAGCCATATATTGAAATTTTTTGTCAAGGATTTCTCAGCTTGTGTATGTAGTAATGATTTGATATTTGGTCTGAAGCTTTAGCATGATGAGTTTTATCGTGTCTCCCTTTTTAGAGTCAGTAACTCATCTACTTCCTGTTTGACAATAACTTTGATTTTTCCCATATAAGCCATATATTGAAGTTTTTCGTGAAGGATATCTCGGCTTGTGTTGGTAGTAATGATTTGATGTTTGGCCTGAAGCTTTAGTATGATTAGTTTTATAGTGTCTCTCCTTTTCAAGTCCATAACTCATTTACTTCCTGTTTAATGGTTACTTAATTTATCACTGCAACTATGCCAATGCCTGTTTCGTGTCCACACATGTCCTGTGTCCATGCTTGTATTATGTCCACAGATATTTAACTAAGCATTGCCATATTGATTCAGGGTTCAATGAGCGGGGGTATAACTGGCTGCCATTCGGCGACAGCTCTTGTTTTCTTTGGTAATAATTGGCTGTGTAATTTGTTTTTTATTTTGATAAATTGGCGATTTTCATGCTTCACATTATATGTTAAGCAATTACTTGGCGGAATTTATCAAAGAATCGCCACTTTGGGCTACCCAGCGGCTCCGTTTTTGTTTATCTATAGGTGTACCCAATAGTTAATGTCACAAGTTTACTTGATGGTCAGTTGATTGTCTTATGTTGAAGTTACTTTATTAAATGTCATGACAAATTACCACCCAATAAAATATATATGAAAAAGAAAGGAAATGGCGTAAATGTCAAGGAGACAGCATCCCATCCCCAGGTTAAAACGACCCAAAACAAAGCATTTAAGGTCACTGTGCAGTCTTCAACACAGTGAGGAATAGTTTGTTTTATTTACATATTGATAGCTGAAGTTGAGAAATTTGAATATTTTGTTGTTGGTAAAGTTGAAGGTGTCCTACCCTGCTTAAGGAAATTTACATGGGATTTACGATATTGACGTTATACATCAATCAATCAATCTTGACTTATTGATTACTGGTTTGTATGTTGTAACAATCAGTGCATAAGTCATCATCTGTTATTTGGAGTGTTTTTTCAATAATATGTTGTTTTGACATTAATACTCTTTGTTGCAAGATATATCGATTGACACGTCTTTATGTACATATTTGGCTCGTATTATTTGCAAATACAGGAAATACAATGCAGCTATGGATTGTCTAAGACTAACGTTCTTGTTTATTTCATTTAAACTATGTGATTGTTTCAAGGAATCGGCACTTGTATGATTTGTGCATCGAGCAACAAAAACATTTTACCTGTATGAGACAAGGCTTGTACATCGAACGACAAAAACATTTTACCTGCGTGAAAAAAAAAACATTATTATGGCTTAGACATTTAACACAATCTGGCCGGCACACAGAGGCTATAAATAGTCGTCATATAAGCGGAAGGTTGATGCATCATTAAATCTGATTTAACCCACCATTTTATTTGTAAAATAACCGTTCCAAGTCGGGAATATGACGGCTTGCCAAAAATGTTCTGTGTTGGATTGTGTTTCCCTGATTCAGTCGAATGTTATACGGATTTGCCTTACTGGTCTCTCCCTTTGATCGATTCTGACTTTTATTGTCACTTTTTTTAAATACACATGCTTGGAATGCTTCTGAAATCTGACACTCATACTCCTTTAAACAAGAGTCTTTCCATTTGATTTTTCTTTGGGAGGAGAAATTTCAGTCAAAGGATGGGACGCGTGTCGTAATTTTTTAGCAAGTTGAAACTATAATTATTTTCGAAGATATGCTAATATTTATGTTAACTTCCCCTCAGGACTGCTAGAAAATGAGTTTTCTTTAAGACTGCATTCACATGCACTTAAGGGGGGAGGAGACTTGGAGTAGGAGGAGATAACTCTGTTTTTCACTTTTTTATTACTTACACAAACAGATAGGATCATTATAATAGGTATTATCAAAATTTTAAAATTGTAAAATTATTTCCACACAGAAAAATAAATTTTAATTTTGTCATGAAAACAAATACCCAACATCCAGTTATTCATAATGAGTGCATTTTACTCTACATTTTTGCAATGCTGTCATAAGATAGTGAAAATATGTAAAAGTCCGATTACTTCCAAGGGAGGTAATTTATAGCACAGAATCAGCTATTTTAATGATTTTTACCCACTTTATTCTAAATTTAGGAAAATTGGGAAGGTAGAATTTTCTAAAATTTTAATATATCTTACATATACTTGTTTTCTTTCTCAGTTTTTGGTGAAAATTAAACGACAGATTTTTTTACAAGAAGTGTTTAATAGTGATCAAAATAGAGTGAAAATTTCAGCCTATGTTATTCAGAACGCCCATGTATTTCAGTTCAAACTAGTTAAATTTACTATCATTATTCATGCTTACTTTAACACATGTTTAAACTACAGAATTTTGCATTAGAAATAATTTTAAATTGAATACAAATTTGATTAGAGCCAATTTTATACACCACAATAAAGTCCTGAACGGACCAAATAATATGAGGAAACAGGGTATCGTTGATGACCACTAGACATAAAATCGGACGGTAAAAATTGTTGAAAATTGCTGAAAGTCGACATGAACATGTGTAGTTTTAATACTGAAAATATTAAGAAAATTAAACAAGTGGAAAATTTTAGGCTTTCCCAGGTCTATCCCCTTAAATTCATAAGCTTAAGGTAGATGGGTACTCCAAATTTTTTTTCCATAGATTTTCTTTATTTTCTCAGGAAAGTTTCCTTATTATATCAGGATTGGAATAAAAAAATAATTAAAAATGGGGGTCACCGTGCTTGTTTTTAAAATAACTGATATCAAAATAATCAAATATTTTTAATGAATATATAGGGAAAAATAGATATTTTGATGTTTTCTTTAAAACTATTCCATAAATTTCTTTCTATTTTAGTCATATGTCAGCACTTTAAACAATTTTTCAAAAAATGTAAAGAAAGATGGGGGTCACCGACTTTGTTTTCCATAAATTTTATAAAATGTGAATTTTCATAGGGATATCCATATAAAATATTTTTATCAGATTATCTCCCTTTTTCAAATATCATTTTCCAAACTATTTAATTATCAAATTACCATACCTCATCTAATTCGATAAATGCATGTAAAAATGAAGTTAATATAGGTCTTTTGCATTGTGTTTCACTGATATAATATTTATTGATACATTATGAATAAAAATATTTGCATATTTAAAAAACAGATAATACCACAACAGTATAAATAACAAATTCAAAATGGCGGAAGACTACCGATCTACCTTAAGTAAATTTATATCGGGTTCGGAAGTAATGTAAATCTGCACATGATGTAAATTTACTTACGGTTGTATTTGCATCTATATGCAGTATTTGCAAACCTATGTTCTTTTATTATGGATGAAAAAATACACACTCATTAAATAAGCTCATTAAAATTGTAAAATTTATTACTCAAATTCTAATTTTATGAGAGAATAATACTTACGTAATTGGAAAAATATATTTGGATATGTTCCCCAACAAAGTATTCACATCGCTTATTGAGTGCTAAAAATAAAACAAAAGCACTCAGGTATGACCACTCCCTCCACGCATGCTTGCATACGTGGCCCTGGAAGTCTCTCAGCGAAAAGTGTTCGCTAAGAGATTCTGAAGGGGAGGAGGGAGGGAGTCCTATTACGTAAGTATTGTTCTCTCATGAAATTAGAATTTGAGTAACAAATTGTATAATTTTATATTAATAATACTGACGTAATTGGAAAAATACATTTGGAGTTTTCTGAGCTATCCCTGGGCTGAGGAATTTCTTTTGTTCTCCTGGTTTGATGAAATTGTGAACTTCAGTCTTCACATCTACATATGAGTTCATTTTTTATATATACATATATACATTAACATTTTTTTGTAATTTTTGTAGTTTTTTTTTTTTTGAATAAAAATTCTGGATTTTCACTGCAAATGTACATCTCTAAGATAAAAACGAGTGGACGTTGATTCTTTCGACCAATCTGCTGTGTCCATTATTGACTTTTTAGGCGCACCGTTAAAAAGAGCCCAAGATGGCCCAAAGCTCTTGTAGAATGAGCATGAAATTTCATCATCATATGCATGTTTCAATAAATTTACAATCCAATTAGAAATTGTTTGTGAACTAACCGGTTTATGTGGCGCATTCACTGACAAGAACAGATTCTTAATGAAATTGTCATCTGATCCTCGAAAATGTTCTGTTTTCTTCGAATAATAATAGACTGCTCTTTTTGGATCAAGTTATTTGTCTGATGAAAAAGAAGGAATGAATATTTTATTTCCAAAATGACTTGGTCTGTCTTGTTTCGATAAACCTCGTCGTATAAAAGTAATATCTTTCTTCTGTACACAAATGGCAGGCCTCAAAGTAGCATTTTGACACAAGGAGCCAGCTGGCTCCTAAGCTCCTAAACTTAGGAGCCAATCCAAAAATTTAGGAGCCAGTTAAAATATTTCAGTAGCCAATCATTACTTTCTTGTCAAAATGCCACTTACTGAGAGGAATTTATTTTCCATGTTGAAAACCTAATAACTAACTGAGAGAGGAATAATATTCAAAGCACTGTACAGATTTTATTATTGACACTGTTTGCCCTTCGTTCACTTTGTACAATTACTCTGAATGTTCCATCACTTGCAGTATCTGCACTTAGTGGTGTTGGCTGATTTATCATATTTCAATTAGGAAAATGACTTGAGCCACTATCTTGAAATTTCTCTAGATGTTATTTCTGTACTGATGGTACTAGGATTAAGGAAGATAGCATGTATAGCTGAATATACATCTATTTACCAATGTTTTCATCTACTGGTTTTTCATTTTTATTTACGGCTGAACTATGACTTTCATGTTCAGAAATAGCTTCTTAAGAGTTTGTTACCGTTTCACCTTTTAAGGGGATGCTAGGTGTAGGGGTGTTAGACTTGTGTTACATTATCAGGTTTTATCTGGGTATTTTTTTGGAAAAAGGTCTTGGGTCATTTTTGGGAATTTCCAATCAGTCCAACCATCAGTTTAGGAAAATAAATTTACTCTCAGAAGCAAAATATATTATAGTTGGAAGAATAAAATTTAAGAAACATTAGTTCCTAGTTTTCCACCAATTATAAATTCAATTCACAGGACGTAAAAACAAAAACAAAAAATAACACATTTGAAAATTTTCAATGGAAAGTTATTTCATTTTCCACTATTTTCTGTATATTTCTACAATCCCTTTAAAAATGTTGCATTTTTTTTTAATTTGCACTACACTTCTATAATCTATGTGTTTGAATTTGCCGCCAAAGAAACAAAACAATGGGAGATAACCGACTTCCTGTCACATTTGTTTACTTCCTGACAAAACATGCCTAGGAAGTTTTGAGATCGTTTTCTAATTAATAAAAGCAGAGCGAGTGTGAATTGTATTACAATGTCACTCCCACAAATGTTGTTACTTGGAAACTTAAAACAATTAAGAATTTGTTGCAACAAATTAGGAAAATTAGGAGTTTTGTCATTGGGAATGAGTCCGAAATAGCAGACCTCACAGAATGCTACAAACACTCACGGCTTGATCTTTCTTTAATCATTATCAAGCAAATGCCAGCAAATATTTTATACGAACATTATATTTCAAGACAATAGACAGTGATTAAAAAGGACTTGATATATATCCGATTTTTCTGATCGCCGACTTACAATTTTTGGGTCGCCAAACTGGCAACCTATTGGCAAATTTAAGGCGCAAAATCGTAATTTCAGGTGCCATGGTTCCTAAATTAGGCGCAAAATTGAGCCCTGAATGGAGTCTTCTCCAATACAAAGAGCCTGAAGGTCGCTGCAACGCCTGAAAGAAGTAATGGCTATTAGAAAAACAGTTTTCCAAGTAACATGTTTAAGATGTGCCTTTTTCAATGGTTCAAATGGAGCTTTTTTATTTTTATTCTTTGAGAACCAAAGGAAGATTCCATTCTGGTAAAAGAACTACTTTTAGAGGTCTTGAATTAAAACACCTTTAACAAGTCTTACTATGTAGGGGTGTTGACCTACAGGAATTTTGTCTATTGGTGGTATAATAGAAGAAAGCATTGATCTGTAACCTGCAATGGTTCTGTATTGGAGGCCTTCAGAAAATAAATCAGTCAAGAATTGAGCTGCTTCAGTTAAAGGGATCAATTTCCCGTCGACCACACCAGCCACAGAATTTTCGAAATTTTGCACTGTAGTCTTTTTGAGTACCAGATCGCCAAGAGCCTTTGAGTAATGATCTAGTCTCTGTAGAAAAGCCTTTCTTTTGGAAATGTTGGTCGATAACATCCATGCAGTTAATTTGAATACTGCTGGATTGGGATGGTAAATGTTTGTTCTGGGTTGGTGTAGAAAATCTTCCCTTATTGGAATCTTCCTTGGATAATCCACAGGAAATTTGAGTAGATTTGGATACCAGTGTCTGCGTAGCCAATGTGGTGCAATCAGAATTATCTGGCAATTGAACTGTTCCATATACTGCAGAACTTTGGGAACTAGGCAAACATGTTTGCCCATTGAACTGAAAGGGCATCTACTGCATATGCATGAGGATGTGCGATCCATGTACAGGATATTGGAATTTGGCGATTCTGAAAAGAGGCAAACAGGTCCATTAAGGGTTCCCCCATATCTGAAACAGAGTTTGAACTGTTTCCCTGTTTAATGACCATTCTGTGGGTCGTATTTTGACACGACTGAGCTGATCGGCAAGTTGGTTTCGATGACCTGCTATGTGTGCCGATTTCATTTGAATATTGTTCTCCAAAACTAGCTGCCATAGTTTCCATGCCCTTATGCAGAAATCTGGAGAGTGAGTTCCGCCTTGTTTTGCTATGTATCGAACTACTGTGGAGTTGTCCGATCGAACCAAAATGTTTTTGTTTTTCAAATGGGGTAGAAAATGCTTTACTGAGAGAAACACTGCTTCCATTTCTAGAACATTGATGTGTAGTTGCTGTTCTTGTTTTGTCCATAACCCTTGAACTGTGAGTTTGTTTGATATGTGACCCCCGTAACCCGATTTGGATGCATCGGTTGTGAGAGTTACTGATGTTTCCCAAGGTTTTATTGACCTTACTGTCATTAAGTTCTTTTTTACTAACCACCATTTCAAATGACCTTTTAGGTGATTTGAAAATAGAATTTAATTTTTGTTTCTAAACTTTGACTTACTGGTTTCCAATGATAAAGTAGGTGTAACTGAATTGGTTTCGTGTAGAGTCTTGCATTTGGTATCAATTCTATGCACGATGCCATGAGACCTAGTAATTGAAGATAAGATTTTGCTGTTGCTTGACTTTGATTGCTTAAGATGTTTTCTACTGCAACCAACATTTTGCTTACTCTCTCTGTAGTTGGACGTACTAAGCCCTCTTTTAAAAAAGAAAACTGCCCCTATGTAAGTGATTTCTTGAGTAGGAGATAGACTTGATTTTCCCAGATTTATGATGAATCCCAATTTTGTTAGATGATTGAGTGTTTTCTCTCGATCTAATTTCAATTTGTTTTCTGTTTTGGTTCACTACAAACCAATCGTCTAGATAAGCAGCTAGACGAATGTTTTGTGACCTTAGATGAACTGCTACTATTGCGCACACTTTCGTGAATACACGAGGTGCAGAAGTCGGACCGAAACACATTGCTCGAAATTGGTAACAGCTCTTGTTTTTACAAAACCTAAGGTATTGTTTGTGATCTTTGTGAATTGGAATATGAAAATATGCGTCTTTTAGATCGAGAGAAAGAGCCCAATCTTATGTCTGAACCATATTTAAAACACTGTTCAAAGAGTCCATCTTGAAATGCTTTTTGTGCAGATACCTGTTGAGGGGTTTTAGATTGATTACTGGTCGTAAATCCCCGGTCTTTTTTGAAACTAAAAAGAACGTACTGTAGAAACCCTTTTTGGATTCCTTTAAAGGTACATTTTCTATAGCATTTTTTCCAAAAAGTTGTTTGACCTCTTCTAAAATTAATTTCAGATCTTTTGCAGGTACATTTGTTTTTCGAATTCCTATTTTTGGAGCCTTTTCTTTGAATTCTAGTTTGTAACCCTCTTCTATGATTTTCAAAACCCAATTTTCGTTTATTATCTTTTTCCAATATTCCAGAAAATGAGTCAAACGACCCCAACAGGTATCTCTGGTTTCTGACAAAGAATATTTACCTGCACTTGTTAGTCCTCTGGACCTGTTACTGCTGTCGGGACGAAAAGAACATTGTCCTGAGAAGACTTAACACCAGAACGTTTAACATTTTTAAAAATTATTCTTTGAATCTTTCTTGTCAGATTGATTATCATTCACTTTAGGAATCTTAAACTTTGAAAAATCAGTTTTTTTGCAAATTTTGGACCATTCGTGTCCTGATTTTTTAGAACAGTAGTACTCTTGCGTTTGAAAACTGATGTACTTAGAGTAGGTTCTTTAGGAATGTATTCCGGTAACAAATTTTTAATTTGTTTTTCAGTTTCTGAACGCTCTACAAGTTTTTCTTCGAACTCTTTGCCCAAAACTCAATCACCTGACAATCTCATGCCTGTGAACTTTTCACCAAGATCAGAAATATTTTCAAGACCTGTGTCAATCATTACAGCTTTCCTCCTGATTAAGTGATGAAATGCACCTGTTCGAGCAACTTGATCCATACATTTAACTGACATTGCGAATATGTCTTTAACGTTTGAATGACTGAATCTAAATTTGGCTCGGAACTAGTCAATTTCTCCATTAACGTACCTAAAGCTTGTTGCATATATGCGGTAATAACTATACCCATTTTGGCTGAAGCTTGCCGATTGAAAGCCATGTTTTCATAGGTTTTCTCTGGGTTAGAAATCAATTTGTTCGATTTAAATTTATTAGCTTTTGGACCATGATGCTTAGATAGTAACGTAGACCTAATTTCATCTATCTTAGGTACGTCAAGAATATCAGCTGACTGAATGTTTACTGGAAAATTAGTTTTGTATTCCTCCCTATATGTAGATAACAACAGAGGATTTTCACTACGCCAGCTCTGATTTAAAATGTTTATCTGAGACTGATCGAGAATAATACCTTGATCTGATTTATCAGGTTTTGTTTTTGCATCTTCACCAAAAATATTACCCAATTTGTCATTCTTGTTTGAACCTTGATTTTCTACATCGTCTATAACAGGTTCCTTTTCAAAAACATATTTTTGAAATCTAGTGTTTACTGTTTTACTCACAGTAGAGAATAATGAATCAGAATCCTCCGAATCCAGATCAAGAGCCCTGCATTCATCTCTGGATTGTTGGAGTGAAATTGCATCATCGCCATCAGCCCTATCGCTATGGCTAGCACTGGCACGAACGTTATTGTCTTGCCCATCTTCAGTGGCATTCTGACTGTCATGAGAACTTGCCCACCCGAAGTGGCACTGTCTCTGTTGCTATCATTTCGGCCGCCAAAAGCGCCATTAGCAGAGAGCAACATTTGAACATTTTGAAAGATTGGTAAAACTGGTCTGTAAACGGAGACATCTGGTTTGTGATCTTATTGACAGAATTTTTAACAGAGTCTAATTCTGACCGTAAATCATTGTCTGAATTGTCGACTGTTTCGACGCTAGAATCATCTTATCTTTTCGATCTCGTGCTCGATGAAGATTTTCTTGTGGACGGTCTTTTTTACCTCCACTACTGGAATTCCTGAGGATTTCTCCTTCCCGTGTTTTGAAGGGGTACTCTTAGGAGAATTCGCTTCCTCGTTCGCGAAATTAATATTCGCTGTAATCAAGGCTTCGGCCATGTCAGCGTTGATAAAGATAAATTAAACTTCAAAAAATTTACAATGTTATAAAACTTTCATCAGAGAAAAATAAATAACACGTGTGAACACTTTTCGCTGAGAAATAAGACTGCCAGGGCCACGTATGCAAGCATGCGATGAGGGAGTGGTCATACCAGAGTGCTTTTGTTTTATTTTTAGCACTCGATCAGCGATGTGAATACTTTTATTGGGGAACATATCCAAATGTATTTTTCCAATTACGTAAGTATTATTATCAATACAAAATTATAGCAGTTGGAGTTAACATATGTGTCATGGTCTCATGTTCATTTAATCCATGTCCTTTCGTAAATACACATACTGTTCACTTTCGTCTATTGTTTGTTATATTTTTCTCACAAAGTGTGAATCCTTCCAGATCCAGTACGTTGGTAGTTTCTGTGTTGTTGCTTTGTTTATAAATGTTTTTGAAAAAATACATATGTATAAGTAAATGAGAACCGAACCGTCAGTCAAAAGAACGAACAATCCATGGACAAAGGCAACATCGGATACATCAAGAAACAAGGAAACCACTTGAGCACAGGACAGAAAAGAAAAATATAGACACACATACAGATGAACAACACGGGCCCAATAAAAAAACCATGGGTGAGATCGGGTGTACCGGTAGAGTAAGCATCTGACAAATGGTCATCCCGGTATTAAGTAAAAACAGTTATTAATTAAAATGCTTCGTAAGAAAAATGTTAGTCGAGATGACTGAACACGCAGCGTAAAAGCATTTTAACCACCCCTTTTTAATTCAGTTTAATAATCTGAAACATATTTTCCAGAGTTAAAGACCGTCGAAATAAGAATATATAAAAATATATATGATAAAAATAAATGCAAACTGCCCGCCATTAATACAAAATTTTCACGTATATTTATTTATTAAGGCTACACACATTATTTAATTGGTTAATAGATGTATATTTTGTACATTCATATAGAAAAGTTTTTTTAATGAAAATTTAAAGTGCTCATACTTGAATGGCAATGTAGTCTGGTATTTGAATCAGTGAGTTTTAGCCTTTAGATTTTCAAAATTTCTGATTATGGCATGGTAATATAAAAAGTGGGAAAACTAAAGTGCTCGAAATTGCATCGAATTTCACGAGATGATTGTAGTGCAATGTAGAAATGATTTTTAGCTTCAACATTTTGAATATTACTACTGTTGCTATGAAAACTTCATCGTTACAATCATTATTCTTTTTATTGTTTGTATATTTGTTTTAAGTGGATAATAATTTGTTGTATGTATATAGTTTCCACCAATAGGCTAGTTGGTTAAGAAAATTATCAAATAGATTTTGTAAATGTTTGCCTATTTTTTGAACATTTGGAAATGTATTTAATGACATGTGCGAAATTTCAAGCTGTGGAGACTGTTTCTCCAATACCTCAATGAAAATTCTCAATGATTGTACTCTGAATGAATGTGGCGGGAGATTCCACTAGACTTGTTTTTGTTTCTCTAGAGAGGCTAAAAAATATTTCCTGCCCCAGCAATACTTGTGTCATTGATTAAATATTGTGTGCGAGATTTGATAAACATATATTTATACTCATCACGACATAAACCCTAGAAACCAGTTATGCAGGTATCACGATATAGCAGAAAAAATGGCTCTACTCAATTTCTCTACATCCTTTTTGACCATCATCTTTTTTTTACTCATTAAACCACCACAGCCTCTCTTGAGTTAAGATATATAACTGAGAACAGCCGACACCAACCCATACCACAATCTTATCACACATGCAGCAAGCTCTGTTCGCCTTGATCTTCTAAATATAACATACTAATTCAGACAAACTATCAAGTTGGAAAAATTGGGACACAATTTTGTGACCGGATTTTATTTTGTTCTAGTAAAACAATATTTTCTACATTCTAGTAATATTGCACAAAAGGCGAAGGTGGGGTCCTAAAATTTGCCACTGATCATTAATGACGGGCAGCCTTGTGTTCGAGCATCATTAATGATCCCCCCCACCGAAGCTGCATGCGGAATCTTGCGTCCAGACTTGACAAAAAGTAATACCTATTAACATGATTAAGTTCCCTCCACCACCTGACACTTGAGCATATTCGACACAACGTTAAACTAATATTACATATTCAAGTGAGAGTACCTCTGTTCTCTTTTGGTCAAAAATATTTCATCATAATTGTACAAAACATAAGTGAATGATATAACAATATTTACAAGGAAGTGATGACTGCTCCTGCTCGTCATCCAATTGTATCTTAATTCAGATGCTGAATGTCTATCCCAAATGTCATTGCTAAGTACTATACATACTCATAAATAAAATACAATACACTGGCTGCTCCTGCTCGCCATTATCAAACAATAATACAGTAACTAGTTACCAGTTGACAATCAGATATATGTAATAGGGTGATGTATAGTAAAAAATGGCCTAAACGTATGTGTACCTGCAACATTAAGCTAATCCCAAACGGTTCAAGTACAAGCAAAGCCATGTAATCTAGGAGAATTGTAATTCCGGCCTCAAATATTTGAGAAAGGCATTTGAACGCCATCTACCAAGAGCTCTGATCTGCGCGTCAGACTTTACCTCCTTCAAGGCTAAAGTTGCTGCCTCAATGCGGAAACTGACCCTTATATATAATGGGAGATAGTCCGATGTAAGATAGTGCTGCATTAAGGTTTGTTACAAACTGAGACATAGATATTGGAATGTTATTTGGATGTATAAAAAGATAACCCGGCTGTGTTCCCCGGAAATTTAAATAACTTTGTAATTTCAGAACCGGGCAAAATTGTGGCAGCATTTGTTTTTTAATGCCCACCTTACATTTTTGTCTCTTGTCGAATATTTAAAAGACCTAAAATTAATGATAAAACTGTCAAAGCTCATTGAAACATCTGAAAACCTTAGGCAATGGTTATTTACAACACTTGAGTCGCTTGTCATTTCCCCTACTCTTAGAAAGGCATAAAATGCAACAACAAACATGCTTTTGTATAGAGTTCTGTAGTATATATTACTGCATGTATAATCTAATGCCAAGACTAATCTGTGTAAGATGGATTTTGTTATTGGTAAGCGACTGCCAATTTGATTCCTTTTCCTTTTTGCCCCATTTAACAATTTTGATATAAAGAAGGAACTTGCGGGGTCCTGGACATTATTCAATTTATGTTTGTAACTAATAGCTGAGTTGTAAGAACAAACAGTGGCTGGAGCATAGCCCTTAGAATATAGTGATGCCAGAAACAAAGACAACGAGTTTATAGATACTGGTAGCCTGGCATCTTCAGCAGACAAGTATAGTTCACAAAATGAAATAAATTCCTTCCACACTCTATCATACATTTTTCTGGTTGATCTTGCCAATGAACCTCTTACCAGTTCCCCTACTGTGTTTTTCAAACCATCAATGACATTAGAGCTGGAGTAACTGTTGGATGGCTCATAGCGTCTGGTTTCATGGTTTTGAATTTGGCAATCTGTAATCGGGAAAGAGAATCACTTTTAAAAAATATTTGCTTTACCCGGCAATTGACTAGCCTTTAAAAGTATATTATGCTGAAGAGTCAATAAAACTAACTTGCGGATTAATATCATAACCTTAGGCTCCAAACTGGACTGCTTATTTAACACATAAACAAGTGCCTCATTATCACAATTAAATAACATAGATCTATTAGCCATTCTATGACCCCAAACCTCAATAGACAATACAATCGGATATAATTCTTTAAGCATAATATCATAACTAAGCCATTCAACATTCCACTGACCATAAAACAAGCTGGACCAGAAAACAGCGCCATAGCCTAAATTTCCGGATGCATCTGTGTAAAGTTGCAACTTATCACTCGATATCCACAACTGATCAATGAAAAAACATTTACCATTAAAATTTTCCAAAAAACCTTTTCCACATTTTAAGATCATCTTTGCAGCCTTTTTGTAATCTAACACGATGGTGTGGTTTTCGTAGGCCTCGTGTCAAGTCAAACAATCGACGCAAGAATGCCCTGCCAGGCATTATGACAGAACAAGCAAAGTTCAGTAAACCACACAATGACTGAATTTCGTGAAGAGTGACCTTTTACCATGTTAAAAATTCATTGATCATTGATAATGATTTTTCTAATTTTTCTTTTGGCAGACGGGCTTCTTGTTTTTCTGTGTTTAACTCTATTCCTAGAAATGTCAAACATGTAACTGGACCCAAGGTCTTATCAGGTGCCATAGGAAGGCCTATTTCTTCACAAATTGCCAGAAAAGCTTCCAAGTATTGCTCGCCCAATACGACAGAAGGGGATACGATTAAAAAATCATCTAAGATATGAAACATTTTGCCTTTTGGCATATACTTCTCACTAATCCAGTGCAATCTAGTACTAAATCTCTCGAATATCTGGCAGGCTGAAGAGCAACCCATGGGTAAACATTTATCAAAATAAAAGAGATTATCCCACTAAAAACCAAACAAGTGATATTCTTCTGGCCTTAATGGTAAATTCCTATATGCCATGGATATATCTGTTTTTGACAAATAACAAGGTTGCTTAAATTGTATGATACCTGCAATGGCATCTGATATTCGAGTGTACTGAACAGAAGCAAATTCTTTAGATATATAATCATTTATTGAGTCTCCAGCAGGATATGACAAATGGTGAATCATTCGAAAACTATTAGCATCTTTTTTAGGATAAAGACCAAGTGGTGAAAGGTGGAAATTTTCAAGCGGTGGGGTTAAGAACGGCCCATCAAATCTGCCTGCCAATAGTTCCTTATTAATTTTTTCAAGAACCATTTCAGGATTTTCCGAAGCAGAACGCAAATTCTTACACTGTTCGTTTCCCTGAAACTTTTCGCAATATACTGTAAAACCATTAGAAAAACCATCAAGCAGAAATTTTACCTCTTCATTGTCATACCCTTGCAAATATTTTTTCAAGACGTCTACTTTCACAGGTGTTGGCAAGTTAGCGACGAAAACGGGGAGCAGGCATTCGATTTCGGCCCGTTGGCCAGGCTAAAACTTGATTGGATCCTGGAACCTGAAACCTTGGACCAGGGGTTGGTTGCCTGTAGTTACTTGGGGGACGAAAATTACTGTATGTATCTCGATTTTCGTTTGACAGTCCGGGATTTTGCCAACACCTATTAGATGGATGAAGCCTATTACTTTTAAAACATTTGTGATTGTATATGCATGGTAACTGGCAATGATATTTTATGCAATAACCGTTTGGGGTCATTGGAACCTGATTATTTGCAAAACTCGTACTCTGATAATGTGTATTACTAAATAAGGTCTGACCATTTATCATACAATTTAACCAAAGTTCATGGTGAATGTTGGCCGAAGTGACTTGAAGTTGGCATTTTGTTTGTCTAAATATTTTATCATAATTTAACCAATCACCCTTCTTTTTAGCTAAATCACGTACCAAACTCATATACTTTAATAGGGTGGGGCGCTGTCTCTAAATTTTTCACAATATATTGCCATAAATATTGAAAACGCAGAAATCCACTGCTCTAAAGTTTTAATTTCCCTTGTACTCTCCTGAATTGCTAAATGGGGTTTGCCTCCTGAAAACAAACCATTATCCCAAACTATAGGAACATGAGCAGATCTATTTGAACTTTTAGGAAGGAGAGCACCCAAATCGACATAATCATTAGCCCATATCTTATTTTTTGTGGCCTCATTCACCATGGACCCTAATGGCAAAGCATTTTGCATAAGTTGCACACTTGAATTTGAAATATTATTTGAAGCTACAGTATTTAAACATATGGTATTAGGTCTGTTAATGCCCCAAGATTTGATACACTGGACGCTGAAACTTGAAATGAATTGTTCTGTGTCCCAAAGTTAGATATAGTGGATGCTGGGTCTTGAAATGAATTATCATGTGTCCCAAAAATTTGTTCGTTCGATGCTGGAATTTGAAAGGAATTGTTCAGTATTTCCGGTATATTTAAATTCACTGGGCTAGAAAATCTTTGTCCCTGTTGATTTGAATTATTGACGATGGTTTGTCCTTGCTCCAAATAGCTTTTAACAGAACGCATGTCTTGTTGCAATGACTGGACGGATTCATTCAAACTGTTCAGCATGGCAAAAGTAACATTAGTATTGTCAGTTGGTCGGCCCAAAGTCTGCAACAGAGTTGCTTCATCCTGAGTTTGAATATTGTTATGTGTAGGTGGCACTGTCTCTACAGCTGGTTCACTGTTCAAATTCACATCCTGATTTAAACTTCTCGACGGCGGCTTTGAACGCGGTCTCCTTCCCCTAGATATAGGATGCTCCCTGATTCTACTAGAACGCCTCTCCTTAGGTGGGTTAGTGGGTGGCATACTACAACGACAAAGCAGCATGAGTAACAGCTTATCATCAATTATAACCTACAAGTACATGCCTGAATAGGCTTGTTATTGTTAAAACCATAAGTAACATGCTTTATGCATATATTAAGTGGTCACTCATGTAAATCATCCATCATCCGCTAACATTAATACACAAGATTTCAGTACAAAAATGTATAAACATAGCAAACATAGTACACAATGTAGTAGTCGTTAAAATTGTACTGCAATTAGCTAATCAGCAATTAGCTGTAAACTCGTCAATCAGCATGTACAGTACAGAAAGAGACGCACATTGTACCATAACTAGAGGCTCAGAGACTGAGCCTGTATTGCTCACCTGGCTTCTACGCCATACATGACTAAACAAGATGTTTTCTTACCAATGGGGTCAAATGTTTAGCTATGTTCTTCATTAGCACCCGTGTTTTTTGTCTGATCCTATTGAGATGAATAATGTTTGCAAAGGACCTTCTATACATTTCAGAGATGATGATTATAAGGATGGTTATCTCATTCCTGGCTCCAATATTAAACTATGTTCTGCACTGGAGGCCATCTTTTTTGTCAGATCTAAGTACTTCCATACATCCATACTGTAAAGATTGGTTGAATTTGCTTCAGCAGCGTCAGAGAAGATGGCAAATATATGCTCATCCCATAGGGTCCCATGTTTGACTATGTTCTGCGCTGGCAGCCATATTTTTAAGGGAATCGGAAAAATTTCGGCAATTTACATCCATACATCATTCCTGTAGAGTTTGGTTCAATTTGCTTCAGTAACTTCAGAGGAGATAGAAAAAATATGATTTTCCCATAGGGTCACATGTTAAACTATGTTCTGCGCTGGCGGCCATGTTTTTCACAGATCGAAAAAATTTCGGCAAACTACGTAAAGGACCTTCCATAAATCATTCCATTTAAAGTTTGGTTCAATTTGCTTCAGTAGCTTCAGAGGAGATAGTCAATATATGCTTTTCCCATAAGGTTCCATGTTAAACTATGTTCCTCGCTGGCGGCCATGTTTTTTCGCGGATTTAGAAAATTTCGACAAACTAAGTAAAGGACTTTCAATACATCATTCCTGTAAAGTTTGGTTCCATTTGCTTCAGTAACTTCAGAGGAGATATCAAATATTTGCTTTTCCCATAGGGTCCCATGTTAAACTATGTTCTGCGCTGGCGGCCAAGTTTTTTCACGGATCGAAAAAATTTCGGCAAACTAAGTAAAAGACCTTCCATACATCATTCCTGTAAAGTTTGGTTCAATTTGCTTCAGTAGCTTCGGAGGAGATAGCAAATATATGCTTTTCCCATAGGGTCCCATGTAAAACTATGTTATGCGCTGGCGGCCAAGTTTTTTCGCGGAACAAAAAAAAATTCAGTAAACTAAGTAAAGGACCTTCCATACATCATTCCTGCAAAGTCTGGTTCCATTTGCTTCAGTAACTTTAGAGGAGATAGCAAATATTTGCTTTTCCCATAGGGTCCCATGTTAAACTATGTTCTGCGCTGGCGGCCATGTTTTTTCACGGATC